>JBBPBX010057611.1:7178-22372 GCA_038048925.1 Garcialebias charrua
AATGTAAACAGATTTTTGAAGGGCGTGGCCTTATCATAAACAGCTTGTTCAGAACGGAAGTCAGAAAAGGCACAACTAGAAAGGGGATATTTTATTATCTAAGAATTATTTTGTGCATTAAATTGAATGATTATGGTCTGGATAGCCCACAGACATACCATAAAAATTTATAGGACCAAGAATTGGTCCCCTTTAACAAGATTAACACTTAAAAACAATTTTGCTCGCAATTATAGCAAAAGTGTGTCTCAGTCTAACTTTTTTAATGCACTGTGACGGTCAAATCAACTGCATCTCAAAAGCTGATTTGCGGAAGCAGGAGCGCGCAGAGGGACGACTCGCTGTGCATTTCTTTGAGATGTAACAAGATAAGCACCAAAAACAATTATTTGTTTGTCCAAAATTATAGTAAAGTTAAGTCACATTTATTTATATAGCACATTTAAACAGTAACTTTTATCAAAGTGCTTAACAAAAAAGATCAAAGCATCAAATATTAATAAAGATACTACGGCATCAGGATTAAAAGCATAAAAACATGAAATATTATTAGAAACAATGAAATACTAAATCAAATCACCCTGCGTTAAATGTCAGGGAGTAAAGGCAAAATGCAAGAACACAATCATCAACAATGGAATAAATGAGATCACACTGTTAAATGCCAGTGAGTACAGAAGTGCTTTGAGGGGAGATTTAAAAGCAGAGACTGAGGTGGCCTGTCGAATGTTGATGGGCAGATTGTTCCAGAGTTTAGGGCCCATGATTGAAAATGCCCGTAAAGGTGTGTCTCAGTTGAACTTTTACTTAATAAATGCACTCCAATGGTCAAATCACCTACATTTTGCTGGGGTGGTGCAGCAAAATGAAGCTGATTTGATGGTTGCTCCAGGCATGATCCAGTGGCTGGACAACAATGGCAACTATGGCAAGCTGATTGTGTCATTAATAGCCACTTTTACCTATTACATGACACAAAGACATGCCATACTACTCAATTGCCATCTAGTGGCTGAAAATGGTAGTGTTCAAGATTTTCAATGTCAGAATCAAGGAAAATGGTCATATCTAAGCCCCGAATTGGTTCATGAATATGGGGGAAAAAAAACATAAATACCGGTATGTCGCTTTAGTGTATAAGTCGCAGGGCATGCAAATTATGCAAAAAAAAACTGTGACTTATAGGCTGGAAAATACAGTAATGTGCAGATAAGAGCATAAAATGGCCACTTTATGTATGAAATACCTTTTTATTTTTACTTCAGTTTTATCTACTATACGGTTCAGTAAGTTGTGACTGATCTGCCTTAGTGTAGCTTTAAAAAAAAAATTGTTTTGTCTTTGTTTCTGTTTTCCAGAGTGATAACTTGCTGAGTTATTTGACAGTAGAGGAAACCCTGACGTACACAGCACAGCTAGCCCTGCGGAAACACTCCGCAGAAGCAATCAAGAAAAAGGTCAAGCTTTGTTTTTTCATTACTAAAAAGATTTTCTCTGTTTTAAGAAATTATTATTTTTCTGTTGTTTTGATCCAGAAAAAAACAAGTTGCAGAAATATGTTCCACTACTGATTGCCTCTTGCCTTCTGACCTTTGACCTCTGGCTCGCGTTCAGGTGTCGGCGGTGATGGCCGAGCTGAGTCTGAGTCATGTGGCGCACCGTGTTATCGGAGGCCGCATTTTCCCAGGAATCTCTGGGGGCGAGAGACGGAGGGTCTCCATCGCCAGTCAGTTACTTCAGGATCCAAGTGAGTTCTTCTTCTACACAGAAAATTTACAATAATATACAAATTTAAATCATAATGAAGTGATCAAGGTTAGACAAGACCTTTGATGATCCAAACTGATCTTGTCGAGTAAACGTTTTAAGTTCAAATTAAGTTATAAATTTGTTGAAAATGTTTATTAAACTTTAAAAGAACATGAGACTAAGAACAAAATTAAACATAAAAAAATTGCCTCATTTGTTCAAATATGGTTAGTCAAAAACTAACCAGAGCAAATAATAATAATAATAATAATAATAAATAAAATATCCAAACCACAACTCCTGAATGGAATCAAATACAAATCTGTGCACTTTAGCAGAATATAAATTAATAGCACATTTGCATATAAACAGTAGAGGAAAAACAAGACTTTACTGTGACCAGAAAAAAAAAAAGTTTCAAATATGACCTGAGTTTCCCCTCAAGAGTTTCAAAGTCTGCACTGAAAGAAAACAAAAGAATCTAAGTAGGACGGGACTAAGGAAAGGACAGAAGAGACGAAGGGAGAGATGGAGAAGAGTATTAAAGCTCGGGTTATCGCACCATGAAGGGAATGAGCAGAGACCAACCTCTGTGTGTGTATGTGCTCCTCCCAGGTGGAGTTTATCAGGTCTATAGTCCTCCAGGGAGGACGGAGGGTCTTCGTCCTCATTCAGAATTAAATGGCCATGAACACACACACACACTCACACCGAGTAATGAGAAGTTCCCTTTCGCTGCCTCTTCAATCAACCAGGAAATGAATTAATCTCACAATTAAGGCATCTGCTAATTCCACTCTACTTTTATAATGCAAAGAGGCAATCTTTTAATTGTCCTAATTAGAGTAATTAACTAAAAAACTGAGAGAGAACTCACTTATCTTCACAAGTTTTGGCCCAACAGAGAGTCCCGCTTGTGCCACTTAATAAGAATTTAGAAGTTTCAAACTCGGATGAAATAAAAAAGGTCTCGTCTAACCTTGAACTCTAGAGTTTCACTAACCTGCAGAGACAGCCATGAGGTCACCGGGATGGTGTTGTTGCAGGGGTGATCCTATTGGATGAGCCCACCACCGGCCTGGACAGCATGACGGCCAATCAGATCGTGGTGCTGCTGGCAGAGCTGGCCCGGAGAAACCGGATCGTCATAGTAACCATCCATCAGCCACGCTCCGAACTCTTCAGGGTGGGTGTGAAGATGAGCTGAAGATAGATTAATGACTATAACTCGCCTTTTTTTTAAAGCGTTTTTAAAAATGTTCACTGAAGCAGTTGTAACTTTGTTTGGACCTTTGAGGACCAAATTAGATTTTTAGCAGAAGGAGAACTTTGATTTATGAAGATAGCATAAACTAAAGAAAATACAGGTAGTCCCCGACTTCCGAGCGAGTTCCGTTCCTGCGAGGTGCTCGTAACACGAAATCTCGTATGTCGGAACACGAAACACGTGTCGCTCGGAAGTCCGGATTTTCGGTCGTAAGTCAGAACATTTATGCTAGCGCTACTACGAACACTCGTTTTTCAACACAAACGTACATACTAGTTCTTAAACATGCTCAGAAACTTGTTTGCAAACTGTTAGCCAACACGCTTTCATCTAAAAACACATACCAGTGCTGTATTTTCTGTATGTTCTGTACAACTTTACTGTTCGTTAGTCAGCTCGTAAGTCCGGAACCTCGTATATCGATGCGCTCGTAAGTCGGGGACTACCTGCATTGTAGTTAAAATGTTAATCTTTTTTAAAAGACATACCGGTAGAATTCCAATAAAATGTTTATGCTTGTGGTTGCAAGGTGACAACATGTGTTGATGTGTGTGTTGGACCTTCAGGTGTTCAGCAGAATTGCAATAATGAGTCGAGGCGAGCTGGTTTTCTGCGGCCAACCAGAGGAGATGGTGGATTTCTTCAGCCAGTGTGGATACGAGTGCCCAGAGTACTGCAACCCTTTTGATACCTACGGTATTTTCCTCGTTCGGTTGTATTTAAGACCACATTGTGCTCACTATCACATTGAACTAAGTGTGCTGGTTTGGGTCATGTCCAAACAGTTGACTTCACCTCGGTGGACACACACAGCAGTGAGAGGGAGGCGGCCACGTTCAGTCGCATGCATGGGATCACCTCGTCCTACCAGAGATCTGCCATCTACCAGAACATGCTGGACAAAATGGAGCAGAGACTGCAGATATCTGACAAGTCCGCAATCCCCTTTAAAAGCAAAGACTCACCCAACGGTGCTGCCAAGCTCGAAGTTCTGTTTAGGTCAGTTAGTACCGGTCAGAACAACCCCCATGAAGACCTGACATGCATTCGACATATGAAAACTCTCCACGCAATTAAAATGTTGCATGTGTTCCCACGTGTGTCCAGGCGCACAGTCAGAAACTTTTCCAGAAACAAGATGGGGGTTCTCATGCGTCTGTTCCAGAACCTGATCTACGGTTTCTTCGTGGCCTTCTTCGTCATGCATTTAGACGTGGACGTCACCAAGGGGGCCGTGCAGGACCGCATTGGCATCATCTATCAGTGTGTGGCTGCTCCGCCCTACACTGGCATGCTCAACGCTGTCGCTCTCTGTGAGTCCCGCCAACGCCACAGTTCTGTGCAAAAGTTTTAAACCAAGCTTTGAACTGTTTTCGTTGAGCCTGATTTTCTTGTTATCGTTCAAAACGGTTGTGGCTTTTGAAGTTTTACTTGGAAGTTTGGCTTCTTTTTATCCCAGTCCTTCAGATCATGACTCCATAATGTGCAGCGTGTGCCTAAAAAAGGTGAAAATAATAAGAAAAAAAGTGGAATTAATATTCACAGCATTGGTTTCTTTAAGCATAATACAGTAAAATGCCCTGCTGCTAGAAATCCAAGGAATCATACAGCCATTCAGTCTCTCACTCACACCTACGGACAATTTAGAGTTAACTGGAGTACCGGAGAAAACCCACCACCATGTTCGTCACATACATCTTGAGCATCTGTGGAATATTCTGGAAGAAACAGGTCAAATGTGTGCAACGGTTAAATTATCTGCAGTACCAGGGCAAGTTCAAAGTTTGTGTTTGGGAGGTGCTTCAGTTAGAGCGTCTACATAGTTTACAAGCTTTATACAACTTAATACATGTAGGGATTTTGAGACTCGGGTGTGCTGCAATGGTTTTACATCTCTGTTGTTCAGAACCACCTGGGACTCAATTTTATTATACACTTTAGACATTCACTTATAAACATCCTCATAAAAGTCACATTCTGTATAGGGGATGGATTGAGCACATGGTTATGGGTGGCGGGATGACATCACTCTCGCCCCCTGTACCTGTGCTCACTCAAAATTATGCATTTAGACAATAAGGGCCTGGGTTAGAGTTGGAGTGGAGGGGGAACTGGTACAATGCCAGCCTTTGCTCCTTCTCTTTCCTTTTTAAGTACACTTTACAACAACACTCACCAACAGCACATTTGGGGACGGGGGTGTATGTGTCGGGGTCTAGATTTGTTAATTTCAATTTTATTTATTTATGTATTTATTTATATATATATTATTTATTTATTTTTCTCTTACCCCCCTGGTTGCCTGGCGGTCATTCTGGGGGTGGGCCGTCAGGGGTTGTCCTGGGATGTGGGGGGGTTCGGGGCCTGGGGGTTCGCCGTGGGCGGGGCTGGCGTTCCGCTTTCCCTGGGGCTGCTTGGGCTCGGGTGTCCTGTCCTGTCGGCAGGGAGAGGGTTGGGCCGATTCTTGGATGTCGGCTACTCTCCACCCCAGAATGAATGGGCCTACCCCCTGGGTTTGGGTATGGGCTCCCCCATGCAGGGGGCAGGTACATGTCTTGGACCTAGGGGGTATAGTGTGTGCATCGGGATTTTGAATGGAATGTGTCGTTATTGTTTGTCTTTGTGTGAGTGAGGATGAGGGTGGGTATGAATGAGTGTGTCTGTGTATGAATGTCTAATTGTCAGGCTGGTATTGGACTGCCCCCTCTCTGCTACGGCTACTTGATGTTGCGCTCCTATCACGTGGCCCCCTGGTAGGTGTCCTTTTGCCTGCGGGCGGGCTGGGGGCCCTTGCTGTCGTTTTCGGGGGTTGGGCGCTTGGGCGTGTGTCGGCTCGGCCTGGTGGCTGCCTGATGGGGCTCGGGTCCTCTGGTCCTATCGGGTCTGGGCCTGAGGGGTGAGCGTCCCCTGGCCTCGGTGACCGGGCCTGGGGCTACGTCAGTGCAGCGGGCTCCGGCGGGGGCCTGTGGGCTTGTCGCTGTTGGCCTCCCGGGGGTCATTGTGTGTGGCCGCTGGTGGAGCTCGTCCGGTTCTTCCCCTTGGTCAGATCTGGGGAGTGGGCGAGTGGCTCGTCCTGTTCGGGTGGCCCTGGGGACTCTGGGCCCGGGGTCCTTCTTGGGGTCTTGGGCTTTGATCGCCCCTTCGTCTGCCTCTGGCTTTGGGGGGACGGATCTCTGATGCTTCACAGTCGCTGCTGAATGTTCTATTGGAGGAACCTTATTCACTTATGCATGCTCACAACCACACACAAATGGATGCAGGGATGTATATGTAGATATCATATGCAGATATGTAGATGGATATGTGATATGAATGCATATATATATATATATATATATATATATATATATATATATATATATATATATATACTGTATATATATTTGTAGGTATGGGTATGTTTATTTATAGAAATCTACTGCAAAGTCATGATTATTATTAGTCTTTATGCATGTATGTTTCGTTGCTGTGTTCTGTCATGTGCTTTGCAGGATTGCGGACGGAGGTTGGGTGTGTTTGCCTTGTGCTCTTTTTGTGGATAATTGTTGTTTTGTTGTCTTACTTTCTCTCTATAAAAAAAAACATATCGGTGTGAGAGGATGGCTATAAGGTGAGAAGGGAGGCCATCTATAAATGGAAAAAAAAAAGAGAAAAAAAAAGAAAAGAAAAATAAGAGTTTGTGTTTGGGAGGCGCTTCAGTTGGAGCGTCTACAGAGTTTACAAGCTTTTATCAATCTGGAGGTCAGTGAACCAGAGAAACTTTTAACCTACAAAGGTCCTCTCCTGATGTTATTTAGCTTATCAGTGAGCTCAGGTATTTGAGTCCCTTGGATTATTTCTTTTTATAACCACTTCTGGAGAAATGAAGGTAATCTGAAACAACAAATAATAAACACAACTCAGCATTTATTGTAGTAAGCAAAGTAAGAAACAGTGAATATACAGCTGCAACATTCATCCACAGCCATGAGTTGACTCTAAAATCTAACCATAAAGGCTCTAGGTGTCACATAAACGAAGATAAGACAATTATCGAGCAGAAGCACTAAACGTGCTTCAGAGGTAGTGATTGTTTATCATTTTGTCCTTGACTTTTACACGCAACTGATAGGATTTTATACTGAGCTGCATTTTTCATAGAAATGAGTTTAATGAATCAAGATGAGCTTCTTAGAACAAGCCTCTTTGGTTTTAGAGACAAATGGTTTGATTGAATTGTGCTTGTTTCGGATAACCAACAATGAATTAGGCACAAAAATGTTATTTAAATGTATTCCCCCTCTGTAATTTTTCTGTCCAGTTCAGTTTTTGTTTGTTTCCTCATTAACAGTCCCTGCGCTGCGAGCCATCAGTGATCAGGAAAGTCAGGACGGCCTCTACAATAAATGGCAAATGTTCTTGGCCTACATCCTCCACATCCTGCCCTTCAGCATTGTGAGCATCGCCATCTTCTGCTCCTTTCTTTATTGGTACGTTAAAAACACCCGTGAAATATTTAGTAACAGGTCCTTTTTTAAATAACATTTTGTTTTAATTTGTGATTGTTGCTGTGATCGTCAGGACAGTAGGGATGCACCCAGAGACTTTGCGCTTCCTGTGTTTCACTGCTGTGATTCTGGTGCCACATGTTATAGGTGAGTGAAAAAGGTCACGGTTAAAAGGAGATTTCTGCTCATCCACTGGTCTGCTAGATGTTTTCTCACACGAACTCTCAAGAACAAATTTACAGCGTTCATCCATCCATCCATTATCTATACCCACTCCTTCCTTTTTGGGTCACGGGCGTCACTGGTGCCCATGTCCAGCTATCACTGTGCAGGAGGTGGGGGACACCCTGGACAGGTCTCAGTCCATCACAGGGACACATGGAGACAAATGAGACAAACAACCTCTCACTCACACCTAGGGACAATTTAGCAATTTAGCATTACCAGTTAACATGCATGCATGCATGTTTTTGGTCTGTGGGAGGAAACTGGAGTACCGGAGAAAACCCACATGTGCACGGAAAGAACATGCAAACTCCACCCAGAAAGGTCCCAATTGAACTGGAAACCTTCTCGCTGAGAGGCAACAGCTCTATCAACTGAGCCACCATGCTGCCCCTTTCTCTTAAAGACAGAAATATCAGACACGTCTTCATCCTTTTTACATAATTTAATAGAATAAAAACGGATGTTTACCTTGAGCAGAGCCGTAATGCGACATTTTCACAGTTTTTATTTTCTCCAGGTGAGTTGTTAACCGTGGTGCTTTTAGGAGTGGTCCAAGACCCAAACATGGTCAACACCGGAGTGGCTTTACTCAATATTGCAGGAGTCCTGGTGGGATCTGGCTTCCTCAGGTTAGAGACGCCGCATCGGTTCTTTAATGTGACTAAATAGTTGTTTGTAAATTGGACGTTTTAAAAATATTTTAACGAGAGTGAAGTTGGTATAGCAGTGAGTGTGAACATCGTCTTCCTCCTCTGAACAGGAGCATCCAGCAGATGCCTGTGGTGTTTCAGTGGCTGAGTTACCTGACCTTCCAGAAGTACAGCTGTGAGCTGCTCATCGTCACAGAGTTCTACAATCTGGACTTCACCTGCAGTGAGTCGACTTCACCTCAATCCTGTGTTTCTGCCTACAAACACAAAACAACCTCTAATAATTTAACTTTTTACGGTAATCGATCAAAGACTAAAAATATCGCATTTTAATCTTTAGACTATTAGCATTCACATTTATATGCTCTTCTGATAACTTCTGATGTCGACTGATTAAATATGAGCTCCATGTGCCTGATAGTGCACATAGTAACTCGGATTGCAAGCTTCTTTTGGAAAAACAAAATCTGCATTAAAAAAATCCAGATGTGTCCTACTTCATCCCGTGTTCTGTTGCTCTAGATGTAACAAGATTCTTACCAGGAGCCTGCATGGTCACTAAAGGCAATCAGATCATCGATCAGGGTTATCCTGGAGCTCTGTCTCGATACCTACTCGACTTTGTTCTGCTCTACTCCTTCCTCCCCGCCTTGGTTCTGATGGGCGTCATTGGCTTCAAGATCAGAGACAAGCTTGTGCATCACTAAAGCCCAGGACTCGTGTTTGTAGCAGAACGTTCTGTTAAAATAAAAAGCTGCACTTTATTTCTAACGATTTAAACTGTGATGGAAGTGGAACCAACTTATTTTTTACTGTGCATTATATTTAAATTGTTTTACTGTATGCAGGGTATGTGTGCGACTCTAAGACTCAATGTTTGTGTTGAAATGTATTCCAAGAAAAAGCTAAAATGTTGCCGGAAACAGTCCCAAGTATTTTAGCGGATACATGAACTGACTTTACTCACAGTGATGACTTCATTAAGAGAGGTCAAGAAGATGGCGTTGTTTGAAGATGGGTCCGGTCCAACAGGTGAGAATGTGCTCAGTGATGGAATACCAAGAACTCAATCAGCTTCCAAAGGTGTGAGCAACAGTTTAGACTTTCCAACATCTCCTGATAATCAACCGTGTGACGTACTTTTTAAATATTGTCAGCAAATTTTGACGCGCACCAGTTCTTTTTCTAATTTAAAAATATGTCACAATAGTTTTTTTCTACAACTCATGAAAAAAAGTTTAGTTTTGTTTATTGAGTTAATTAAAAACTGCATGAAAAACATTCACAAAATAAATAATATGTAAACTGATTATACATTATTAGTAGTTTAAAGTGTGTGTGTGTGTGTAATAAATTATAATGTCTTATGTCTCCAGATTCAGTCCTTTCCATGACTTTGCTGCGTTCCTCTTATACTGCTCCAACTCCTGAAAACAAATATGAAAATAAATAAATAACAGTTTTAAACATTATGAAAAAAAATACGAGCATTAGAAGCAGAAAAACAAGTTATTCTAACAGCAGAAAGGTCAATACAAAACACAGAATGTAGAATCACGTGACACACTTAGGTGAATTAAAATAATTAAACTGTTTCAGAGTTGTATTTTTTTTCCCTTTGGTGTAGATTTTCTTTTAATGTATTAGTTAAAATCTTTTAAGAATAATTAGCATTATACACACTGGTGGATTTTCTCTGAATCTCCCCTGAATTAGAGTTGTCTAGGTTCATGTCCAGGAGGAATGCCATCTCTTTTGCTTTATGGGACTAAAATTAAAAAGTATTAAATATTTTAAAATGGGTACGGTAGATGTTTTATTCCAGATTGGCTGATCTATTTAAATCAATGTTGTTTTTTTAATTTTATGAACTTTTGCGGAAAAATGGTTGTTCTTCAGGCTCTTCAGACCTTTCGCGTCATGCAACGTCCCATGACAAAGCAAAAAATAAAAATAAAAGCTAACGTCAGGTGAGATAACAGTGAATGGTTTCAGGTTATTGCAGTTCAGCTGGCAGTGTGGAACCACAGCAGGCCCACGAAAAGATACAAATCTCTGATTTTATGGCTACAGGATATTATTACAGTCATTTAATGAGGCCATCACGGAAACTCTGCTGCTTTCAAGTTACTGCAGGACAAAAGGTTACTTCAGCTCATTAATCTACACAAAAACATGAAGCAGAGTAAAGAGACTAGTTGATTTGGTAAAGTAAAAAAAATTGACAAGAAAATGAACGTTTTCCTATATTAACACACTTTAAGTTACAAACTTTGAGTTTTTACAACAGATTCTGACCTATAAAGTCACTATACTGTATGAGGTAAACATCTGTATAATCCTATTATCTCAGAGAACACTCCAACGTCTCTCTCTCTCTCTCATGTTTAATGTGATTTTTTAAAAAAATCTAAGTTGTAAAAACTGTTACATGGCTGGTCCTGGCTGAATGTGTTTCATTGAGATGTGGTAAATTTCAGGTTGGCAGTTATTGTATTTATGAGACATTGGTTAAAATGAATCAAATTAAATACTTAAACACAGGACAGTGGCGGTGATTAAAAGTTACCAAGACAGCCAAAAGATTCCCATCTGAGCTCTGATCCGATCTAAATCCAGCATTCTGCCTTACAAATTACTTGCACAACTATCACTGTGGTACTTATCTCTTCTGTTTTCTTTTAAACGTTCTTATAATTTCTTATCTATAGACGTCCTCGCGATTAAACAAAGTTCAAGGACGCACGGCAGAGCCAAGCGAGCAGAAATTATTGATGGGGTTGATAAATTCACTATAGTTGTATAAAATACAGAAGTACTGAGAACTCAGCATGTGATTGAAGAAGTGTTACCTGGTCTTTCTGTGCTCTCATGGCATCGATCTGAGGCTCGCTGTACTGCGGGTCTTTGGATGGATCCTTTAGTTGCTTTTGTTCACTGACACTCTGCACATGGAAAAAAAAACTCAAATACTCTGAAAACTGAATGCTGCTCTGGTTAATGTACGAATGGAGCAGAAACGCAGACTTTAATCCGAAACTTTAGAGACTAAACCAACTGTTGTAAAACAAACAAATGTTTTGTCATAGGACTACCTCATTAGGAAAGACTCGCTCGTACACTTTCTTCCAGAGATCCTTGGGGCTTTTTGCATGCAGAGAAGTTATGTCCACATCACTTAGAGGAGGGGAGCCTAAATTAAAATAATATTTTTAACACAGTGTCACGTAATCCTGCTCATGTCAAACTTCAGATATTACAATCAAAGCCATCTGTGAACTGGTTCAGGTTTGTTTACATGCATTACAACGTTTGTCCAGTAAGCGGCGCTGTGCTCACCTATTTGACTGAAAGAGTCCAGGCCTGCTGAAATGATGAGAGGTTTACCAGGGTCACAGGACATGGTCTTCCTTTAAAACAAAAAGTAAAAATAACACAAAAAATTAAAATATTAGACAAGTAAAGTGCATAAATATCAACAAAATGTTTTTTTTATTGCTATTGTTGTGTTCACTGCATTTATCTACGGTACACTGAGTACATCAATGAATTCTGAAAAATGCAACAAAAGGACAATCACAAACTGAAGCATTAGACAAGAGTTTGAGCAAAAACTGAAAATTATAACATTTATTAAAAAAAGAAGTTAGACCTCAGTTTTGTTGCTTTATGTGACCATCTCATATCTATAAAAACAACTCAAATAAAAACTACTACATATTAGACAATTTTAAATATAATTAACTCTAACATGAACAGGAAATCTAACCTTACTTGTGTGACACTTTCAACTTCTATTTGTTTTATTGTTTTGAGTTTTTCTTCTCACCCTCTGTCCAGACCAAATGCCAGATGGGAGAAGAAGCTCTTGGTTTTTGACATCAGGCTCTCGGATTTATTGCTTGTGAACTAACAAAAGATTCAACACGTAAACAGAGAAAAAAAAAACGTTTATGTAAATAACAGTAGTAAAAAAAAAAAGATAAAGTTTAGCATATTTAAACTTGTGATGTGAGTTACTTACAATCAGAGAGGCGGCGTAGTAATGGGCAACAAAACGCAGTGTTTTACTAATCACTTTCTTCTTATCAGAGTCCAATTCCTACAACATAGTTGAAACAAACAAACGTTTTACTCTCACATTTTCCAGTGATTATACAAGGATTCATGTAATTTATACAGAAATAAATCTAATATTAACTGTGACTGTAGGCACACGTCTAAAATAAATTGTAAAGTTTTAAATTTTAAAGCAGGCAGTAAAAATCCAACCTGTTTTAAGCCACCTGCAGCCAACTGGTAACAATGAAGCACGTTTTACCTGAAAGAGGTCATATTTGCTGCCAATGATGAGCAGAGGAACAGGAAATGGACTAACCAGCTCTCTGTCCTGTGGAAATAACAACATAAATGGCGCATTAAAAACCTTACGCATCAGATCTGTTAAATATTGTTCCTGTATGATGAGATTTACTTTAAATTTTTCTTCTTTATCATAAAACAGCTGCT
This sequence comes from Garcialebias charrua, assembly GCA_038048925.1. Taxonomy (NCBI): domain Eukaryota; kingdom Metazoa; phylum Chordata; class Actinopteri; order Cyprinodontiformes; family Rivulidae; genus Garcialebias; species Garcialebias charrua. Next base: position 20,069 of record JBBPBX010057611.1, read on the forward strand.
TTTAGTTTTGGTTGTTAATACTGAACTTTACACATTTCACTTTGTGAATTATTAACAATTTGTCAAAGATTGAAACACAATTTGTAACACTGTTACGATTTATAAAATCAAGCAAATGAGACTGTAAGCATGCGGGCTCAGGTCTTACTGGGTAGTCTTTAGGTAAGACTCGAGCTGCTGGCTGAACAGGTTTCTGGTGTTTGGCTCCAGGTTTGGACTTGTGTGCTTGCTGCACCTGGGAGAATACTTTTTCCAGCTGAGATTGTGCTGCCTGTAACAGCTTTTCCATGGTCCCCCAGAGAGTGTTGGGTTTAGACAGGTCCAGGAGGAGGACAACAGAAAGCAACCTGAAAACAACACAGATATGGCCTTGTGCTGTAGCAGGATCTATTAAGTTTGTCAAAATACAAACTTGGTTTGAATTAAACAAGTTATCATTGAACCTTGATAAAACTAATTATATGATATATGACACTTTGAGATTTTCATTAATGAAAAGTGCGTTATAAATTGAATTCATTATTATTATTATTATTAAAAAGAAGAAAATTGTTGATGTTCGTTTCAAAATTGATGGTGTTGAGATAAGCAGAGTAAATGAGGTTAAGTTTCTGGGTGTGATTATTGATGATAAATTGTCATGGAAACAGCACATAAATTCTGTAAAAATTTAAATATCTAAATCCACTGCAGTACTGTATAAAGTTAAGGACTTATTGAATGATAAAGCCTTATATTTGCTGTATAATACAATTATAGTCCCACATTTAATTTATTGTATTGATGTTTGGGGAACAGCGTGTAAAACAATTACAAAGCCTATTTTTATTTTACAGAAAAGAGCTATAAGAATTATCACAAGAAAGCATTACTGTCATCCATCAAGTATTTTATTTTATCAATTGAAATTACTGAAGTTTTATGATTTGGTGGACTATAATATTCTTTCAATAATGTATAAAGCTCAGAACTACACATTACCTTCAAACATTCAAATGCATTTTGTAAAAAGGAAAAGTTGTTATAATCTTAAGGGAACAGACATTTTTGTAAAACCACAGTACAGAACAAGTTTAAAGGGTTGGTCTACTTCAATACAGGGAATAAGTCTATGGAATAGTTTGGAAAACAATGTAAAAAAATAAAAGTCAATACCTATATTTAATAAAATGATTAAGACTAAATTGTTGAAAAGATACATATAAATTATGTAATATCAAATGTACTACAAACAGAAATTTGTGATGAGTCATGTATTTTGTTATATATCTTATAGATGATTATTGTTTGAATTGATAGTTTGAATTGATTTTGTTTTAAGAAGGAGAAGATATAAGATTTTTTTTATTCTTCTGCTACCTTTCATTTTATATCTTGTTTTTTTCTCTCTCTCACGTGTGTCTGTAAATTGTCTTTGTGTTTTAAAGCTGAAATGAATGAATGAATAAATAAATAAATAAAAAATATTAAGTAAAATGTTGCTGGCATGACTGCTGCTTGAAGCATATTTGTTCTCAGAAAAAATAACCAACCTGATATTGGTAGGAGTAATGGGAATCTGTATCAAGTCTGACAAAGAAGTCCCTCCTCCTAGCTCCCAAAGGTGGGCTATGTCTTTGGGCTGAAAGAGAAAACATCAGGCTCTCAGTTATGTCACAGGTTGTCATGCAATCCAGAATAATATGCACGTTCTGCATTTCTGTCAAACAATCAAACTGGTTTCAATAATTAACATGTGATGCCCTGCACAAAGGTTTGAGCTCTACAGGTCAAAATTAACATCAATGTGACAAACTAAATAAAAAATGGGCAGATTTCCAAAAGTACAATGCTTTAGATTACACGTTTTTTAAAAGAGGCACCAGCTAAAGTCAGGATGATTGGTCACACACTTAGTCAATTATTACAGTCTATACTTTTGTAGGCTATGAATATTTAAATTACTGGTGGAGTCTTGTGTCTACTCTTTAGTTTAAAAAAACAACAACTTCCAAGTAGACTTAAATGTCTGCACTTTTTAAATCCACCACTCTTTTATGATCGAACCACAAAAGCCATGGTTAAACCTTTAAAGAATTTAGTCCAAATTTCATTTTGGCACGTGTTTCTGATCATCAGCAGTGAAGACCACCCTCTCTTCATCTCCAGCCAGAGGTTGATGTTTAAAGTTCATTTCAGTTGACTATTTTTACCAGTTAAGTACATGCTGCACAGTAACAGATTAAATAATAATTAAAAAATACATGTTCAGCAGTCTGAGAAAGTCCAACAGCCTTACTGTGTTGTGTCCCCGGGCCCGTCTGC
>JBBPBX010057612.1:0-22372 GCA_038048925.1 Garcialebias charrua
TTTACTTTGTAAACAAACATGCTCCTCTCCGGCAGTTCAGGAGAAAGGGTCGTGACTCGTGACAGCCCCTGGTTTACTCCTGAACTAGCTGAACTCCTGCACAGGAGAGACCATCTTTGGGCCGCAGCAAGAAAATCAGACTCAGACACTGATTGGTTGAATTTTCTGAAGTTGAGGAATAAATGCACAACTGCCATCAAAGCTGCAAAACGTAACTATTTCTTATCTCAGACCTCCAAAAATCTAAATGATCCTAAAAAATTCTGGAAAACCATCAAATCTCTCTCAGGCATCCCCCAATCATCTGACCTCCCATCACAACTTCTTGTTGACTCTGTTCCTGTGTTAATCACACCTTCTCTTTTTCTCCGTTCTCAGTCAGTGAGGTAAATAAACTGTTAAAAGATCTTGATCCTAAAAAATCTGCAGGTCCAGATGAACTTCCACCTTATTTCTTAAGGCTGGCTGCTCATATCATCACAGTCCCTGTGACCCACATCTTTAATCTGTCCATAAGCCAAAACACCATTCCGGATGCTTGGAAAACAGCCTTTGTTCTTCCTTTGCTGAAGGGAGGTGACCCCACCTCACTGAACAATTATCGACCGATCTCTAAACTCTGCATCTTAGCCAAGGTTCTAGAAAAACTGATAAACTCTCAGATCAAAAATTATCTGGACTCATTTAACATCTTACCTCTTCATCAATCTGGTTTCAGGAAAAAACACAGCACAACAACTGCTTCTCTGAAGGTTCTGAATGATGTTGTTGAAGCATTGGATGCTAAGGATTATTGTGCTGCACTTTTCTTAGACCTGTCTAAAGCTTTTGACACTGTGGATCATAACATCCTGTGTCATAAGCTCTCAGAAATCGGTTTCTCTGATCACACCATCGGTTGGTTTTCTAATTATCTGTCCAATCGGAGGCAATGTGTTCAACATAACGGTACTTCTTCCAGCTATTTAACAGTTAAAAATGGTGTACCACAAGGCTCAGTTTTAGGACCAACCCTCTTTACAATCTACATAGCTAATGTAGGTCAGAGCATCCCTGATGCATCCTTACATTTCTATGCTGATGATACAGTTGTTTACTGCCAAGCTAAAACAGTAGCTAAGGCTTTCCAGTTACTGCAATCCGCTTTTGACATCATCCAGTCAGATTTGTTCCGTCTCAAACTTGTCCTAAATGCTGATAAAACAAAAGGGATGTTTTTTTCAAATAGGAAGGCGGTTCCAGCAGATCCTCCTCTGATTTTATCTTCAAATGGTGTCCCTATTGAGTTTGTTGATTCCTATAAATATCTGGGTATCCTGATCGATTCACATCTCTCTTTTAAACTCCACGTGGAAAACCTAGTGAAGAAACTGAAAGTTAAACTGGGTTTCTTTTTCAGAAACAGATCATGTCTAACACTGAATGCTAGGAAACGCCTTGTATCTGTGACTTTCCTTCCCTCCATTGATTACGGTGACATTCTCTACATGAATGCTCCTACAAGCACCCTGCAGATGTTGGATGTTGTCTATCATGGTGCACTAAGATTCATAACTGGCTGTGATTATCGTACCCACCACTGCACCCTGTATTCACTGGTTAACTGGACATCATTAACCTCACGCAGACTCTTCCACTGGTACATTTTCATCTTTAAATCACTTCTTGGTCTGCTGCCCTCATACATCTCCTCCTACATGTCTTTGCGTGAGTGCAGCTACAGCGTGCGCTCTCAGGACATGATTACCTGCAGTGTTCCGTCAGTGAGGACTGAACTTGGAAAAAGGGCCTTCTCCTACTCCGCTCCTGCTTCATGGAATATCTTACAAAAAGATCTGAAGCTCTCGACCTTGACCTTCTCTAAATGGTTTTCAGAATCTGTTGGAATCCTGGCAAAAACCAATGCAGATATGTTCCTGTCTTTGATTTTAACATACCTTATAATGTTTTGCTAGTTTTTTGATACTTTGTTAATTTTTTTTTAAAAAAAGTCTATGTATTTCTCTCTTTTGTTTTTCAATTGTTTATTGTTTAAGGAAATTCTACCATTGCTGTTCATCATTCTTTAGTTTTAACAGGTCGCTTTTGTAAACGAGTCCACGAGGCTCAATAAGATTTACCTGACTAAATAAAGGTTGAATGAATATAATCTATTAATCCTTGAGTGACATTTTGGTCCACACTACTTACCAGTGGGTGGCGGTAATGCACCAGTTTCGTCGTTTGCCAACCGCCAAAATAACATCAAAGAAGAAGAGTGTATGTATATATATATAAAAAAAGTTACATGCTTTTATTTTGGTAACTGCCTTGTGAGCGGAAGTTAGCTTGACCATCGATGAGGTAAGTTCTTGCTATTGTTGCCAAGTCTGCTTATTATGAGAGACTTTAGGCTTCTTTGTTTCTAAAGTTGCTTATAAATTTTGTGAGTTACGGTTTTTGTGGCTTGTTTTTCTGTCCGAGTAAAAACAAAATATGAGTGGTACGTAGTTTATCCCTTCACGCCCCCCTTTCATGGATGGTACGTTCAGGCGGATGTGACGTTCAGGGCGCGGTAATACACTGCGTTTGTAAACTGCCAGAACACCATCGAAGAAGAAGAAGACGTTCAGGGCTCGTTCGACCCACACGTTTGGCGGGCAATGGCGGCAACAAAGAAAACATAACGGAGAACGTTAAAAGCAACTCAAGTTTAGCTTCAGTCGATAGTGGAACAAGGTTTGTAGGGGAGACTGGGGTAAGATGAGCCATTTTTCATATTTAGGATCACTACATCAAGGCAATCATAGTTTTGTTGCCAACCAATATATCTGCATATATTTCAGGTTGTTGTGCCTCCCTTCAAACAACAGAATGGGTGTGAAGCATAATTGTTCAAATAATAAAGCATGTCTGAAAAAAAGTGGTCTTGTGGCACAACTTACCCCCTTAATGGGGTAAGTTGAGCATAGGACTGGTGTAAGATGAGCCATATCCCTACTTTTTTGCACCCTGTTTCTTGAGAAGTTCTCCAGCCTTCTTCTTTTCTTTTTCTTTTTGACTTGTTTCCAACAACAACTTCTCAGGTGTGTCAGTCAAGATTTGTGTCTTCACCTTTGTACGTTTCCTTTTAGGCTTTGTTGCCGTCACCTTTGGGAATGGCATTATTTCTATTGGAGATATGTATCCTGGATGGCTGGGAGAGACAGAACTACCAGAAAGTGATGATGACTCAGGCCCTGTGATGTTAGGTGCTGGTAGGTCAGCTGAAGTAGATGGCTGGTCAGATAGCTCGTCAGGGTTGGGTCTGTCTGTGACCATGGATGGTGCATAGGCTTCCTGTGGGAAGATATCTCGGTTGAAAGGAAAGATACCAGTGGACCTGAATCCAGACAGGATGTTTCTTGGTGTCATTGCTGACAGGAAGGTCTCATGCACAATCTCTGGGATGGCATAAATGGAAGCAATTTGTCCAGGGTGGGTTCGCATCCAACTGTCCATGGCCTTGTTGTAATATGTCTTGAATGGTCCATAGACTGACACATCCAAGGGCTGCATTTTATGGGATGTATGAGGTGGCAAAGTGAGCATCACGATCCCATTCTCCCTAGCAATCTCCACAGACTGGCACAGGGATGTTGTTTCGCTTTGCAAACTCGTAGGCAAGTTCTCTGCATTTGAGGGTAGTAAGCCCATGAAACTGATCTGCCAGATTCTTAATATGTTTGGCAAGTTCAGACTCCATGTCATCTGAGAGAATCCTTTTAGCCTCTGCTACTCCAGCATAGCCTGTCTTTTTCAAAGGTGCTTTTTCTTTTTCGTCAATGTACCTCTTCAGTGTCATTCTGTCTAGTTTGGCATCCTTAGCTGCTGCTCGAATAGACTTCCCTTTTCTTACTTCACTGGTGGCTCTTTCAAGAACATCAGTGGTGGCTCCCCTACTTGTTTTGCGCTTATATACGCGAGGCATGATGTCCACTCTGTAATCATACAAATGCAGAATATTGATTTAATGTTTAAGACATATAGGCTACAGCTAAAATACACTTAAGTGTATGAAGTAAGTTGAGCCACCGGCTCAACTTACCCCTGGTGAAATGGCTCAATTTACCCCAGAGCTACCATTTTGACATTATTAGTCCCCACAGCTAAAATAGTGCATTTTTATGCTAGTTTGAAGACCTCATGTTGTAGCTCATAGATACCACAATTGATGTATAAAACAAATTTAAAATTATCTATTTTGGTCTAAACACAATTCTCATGAAACTTATGATAGACTAAATTCACTTTCAAGAGTGAAAAATGTTTTTCCAGAAATAAATGTCTAACCACTTTACCCATGTGGTTCTTACCTTCACAGACTCCATGAAATGGCACCCTCCTCTTAAATATTTGGTCACATGATCAATTTTGTTTACCGTTTCTTAGCAACAAGGGGTGGCTCAACTTACCCTTTGGCTCAACTTACCCCAGTCTCCCCTAACTGTATTTAAAGTAAACTGAGTAACTTGAACTGTGTTAAAGTAAATAAATGTACTAATGTAATGAGCTCTGCAGAACAACTGATGGTAAAATAACTAATTGTCGGAATTTGTTTTTGCTCTTAACTTGGTAGACGACACTGAAGGCTTCATTAAATCATTTAACATCAGTTCTGGCCTTCTGATATTCACTTTATGCTACACAGACGTTCAGACCAAACTCTCAGCTTCTTCTGAGTCCAGCTGCAGGAGAGAAAACCTTCTGCTTCCAGCTGCTCCACCTGAAGGTGAGTCAGAGCAAAAACTCATTCAGAGACAGGCTGTGCCTCAATTCAGGGGCTGCGTCCTCATGAGGACCCAGCCTAGCTGGGCCGAGTAGGCCACGCACTCACAAGACCGGGTGGGCTGAGCGAAACTGCTGAAATGGGTTAAAACTTATTTTACGTTTGTCTTTTATTGGATAAAAAAAATGAGGACTGAGATTAAAAAGAAGGAGTTTGTGAAACTCCCTTCTTTTTTTTATCCAATAAAAGACAAACGTAAAATAAGTTTTAACCGTACCGAGTGAGATTCAAACAAGCTTCGAGAAAAAGCTCTCTGCGCCAACCACTGGACGCTTAACCAATTGAGCTACTAGACAACTTGCGTTTTGTAGGTCCACTCTGGGTTTTAACAGATGCCCCTCAGACAATCCTTGCTACGCATGTGTAAAATAAGTTGATTTGTAATCAGTTCTTAACAAACAGTAAACTCAGAAACACTAATATATATATTCAGCTAACAATTTTTTTAGTCGTTTCTGTAGTTAAATTTTAATGAGATTCAGCAACGAGGCTAGCCTGTATAAATAAAGGTTGAATGAATGAATGAAAAAAGCGCTGAGGTTGTTGTTAGAATGAGCTGATGACTCAACAACACGCAGCAGTCCTGCCCCTGCACGCAGAAAGTCCCACCCCCCCGCGAAATCTCTGCTGGCGCTACGAATTCTGGGATAGCCTCCGCCAGAAAGGATTCACGGATGCATCCTCGTATTTCGGCAGGAAGTAGGCCGCATTCCTCGGCCGCGTGAGGAGGAGTCTTCGGCTGTGTCTCAATTCAGGGGCTGCATCCTCATGAGTGCGCATTTGTCGGCCGCATACGTCATTGCCCCGCGCGGAGGACTGTCCCAATTCGAAGACTCCTCCTCATGCGGCCGAGGAATGCGGCCTACTTCCTGTCGAAATCTGAGGATGCATTCGTGAATCCTTCCAGACGGAGGCTATCCCAGAATTCATAGCGCCAGCAGAGATTTCGCGGGGGGGGGTGGGACTTTCTGCGTGCAGTGTCGGGGCTGCTGCGTGTTGTTGAGTCATCAGCTCGTTTTAACAACAACCTCAGCGCGAATATTCATTCAACCTTTATTTAGTCATCTCAAACAACCTCAGCTCGAATATATCTCATTAAAATTTAACTACAGAAACGACAAAAAAAATGTGTTAGCTGAATATACAGTATATTAGTGCTTCTGAGTTTACTGTTTTTGAAGAACTGATTACAAATCAGATTATTTTACACGTGCTTAGCAAGGATTTTCTGAGGGGCAATCTTTTAAAACCCAGAGTGGACCTACGAAATGCAACTTGTTCAGTAGCACAGTTGGTAAATCAACCTGCGATTGGTGCAGAGATACTTTTCTCGAAGCTGGTTCGAATCTCACTCGGTGCGGTTAAAACTTATTTTACTTTTGTCTTTTATTGGATAAAATAAAAAGGAGTTTCACAAACTCCTTCCTTTTAATCTCAGTCCTCGTTTTTTTATCCAATAAAAGACAAACGTAAAATAAGTTTTAACCGCACCGAGTGAGATTCGAACCAGCTTCGAGAAAAGTATCTCTGCACCAATCGCAGGTTGATTTACTAACTGAGCTACTGGACAAGTTGCATTTTGTAGGTCCACTCTGGCTTTTAACAGATCGCCCCTTATAAGCTGATTTGTAATCAGTTCTTAATAAACAGTAAACTCAGAAACACTAATATATATACATGTATGCAGCTAACTAATATATTTTAGCGGCGTCCCTTCTCTTTCCACACACACAAAGCGGCACACAAGAACTTCCCACCCACTTCAAGAGAACGCCCCACCCACTTCAATGCCGGCTCTCCTGAAGGCTAGACCGTCCCATTTCAGCAGTTTCGCTCAGCCCACCCGGTCTTGTGAGTGCGTGGCCTACTCGGCCCAGCTAGGCTGGGTCCTCATGAGGACGCAGCCCCTGAATTGAGACACAGCCTTCGAATTGGGACAGTCCTCCGCGCGGGGCAATGACGTATGCGGCCGACAAATGCGCACTCATGAGGACCCAGCCCCTGAATTGAGACACAGCCACAGTTTGAGAGACTTTAGAGGGGGAGGGGAACCATGACTGATCACTTCCTGTCTGCTGCTTTCAGATTCACTCAGAGTCTAAATGGCTTCCAGGTCAGAGAAGGATCTCTGCTGTCCGGTCTGTCAGGAGGTCTTCAGAGATCCTGTTATTCTGTCATGTAGTCACAGCCTCTGTAAAGTCTGTCTGAAGAACTGGTGGAGAGAGAAACCAACACATGAGTGTCCTGTTTGTAGGAAGAGATCTTCAAATGTGGCTCCAGCCTGTAATCTGGCTCTGAAGAACCTCTGTGAGTCCTTCTTACAGGAGAAACGTCAGAAACTTTCAGAGGCTCTCTGCAGTCTGCACTCTGAGAAACTCAGGCTCTTCTGTCGGGGTTAAATCTATTCAGTTAAATCAGTTCTTAACTGAAAACAAAGTCTTTGAAGTTTTTCAGTCCGGTTTCAAACAGCTTCACAGCACGGAAACAGCTTTGGTCAAGGTTTTCAATGATATTCTTGTATCAAATGATTCTGGTCAGTTTGTGGTACTTGTACTCCTTGACCTTACCGCTGCTTTTGATACCGTCGACCACAGTATTCTCTTATCACGGCTTGAACACTGGGTCGGGATCACAGGTGCTGCATTAGACTGGTTCCGCTCATACCTCACTGACAGAAGTTTTTGTGTTAAGGTCGGGAACAGTGTATCCCCTTCAGTGTCTCTCTCCTGCGGGGTCCCACAGGGCTCTATTCTCGGTCCACTTCTCTTCACGCTCTACATGCTCCCACTGGGGACCATCCTCAGAAAACATGGAATATCATTCCATTGTTACGCAGATGATTGCCAGATCTACCTGCCACTGAAACCAGCGAATACAGGGTCCCTCCACTCTCTCCTAAAATGTCTGGACGACATTAAGACTTGGATGGCTTCAAACTTCCTAAGTTTTAATGACCAGAAGACTGAAGTCATCATCTTCAGCCCTAGCTCAGCTGCCGCCTCTGATGAAATAAACTTGGACTCCCTCCAGCCGTACCTCAAACACTCCGTAAAAAATCTTGGGATGGTTTTTGACTCGGACCTTAAGTTCGATAAACAGATCAGCTCCGTTCTCCAGAAGAGTTTCTTCCAACTGCGGCAGGTTGCTAAGCTCAAGCCGGTGCTGTCCAGACCTGATCTCGAGACACTAATCCATGCATTCATCACAACCCGCCTGGATTATTGTAATGCACTGTACGCTGGGATCAGTCAGGCCTCCTTCTCACGCCTCCAGCTCGTGCAAAATGCAGCAGCTCGGCTTTTAACCGGTACACGTAAGTTTGAGCACATTACACCTGTTCTCTCCTCCCTGCACTGGCTCCCCGTGCGAACTAGAGTCGACTTTAAAATCCTGTTGTTGACCTACAAATGTCTGAATGGCCTCGCTCCCCTCTACCTCTCTGAGCTGCTGGAACCATATGTTCCACCGCGGGCCCTGAGATCATCTGATCAGATGCTCTTGGTGGTTCCAAAAACACATCTGAAGCTCCGAGGAGATCGGGCGTTTTCAGTCACCGGCCCCAAACTCTGGAACAACCTGCCCCTCAACATTAGACAGGCCTCCTCCCTTCACTTGTTCAAATCCCTGCTAAAAACCCATCTGTTCTCTCTGGTGTTTCATACTGTGTGAGCTGACGTAGTGTATATGTTTTTACTGTTTTCATTTTAATATTGTTCCTATACATTTTTATTAGACTTTACTGCTGTTAATATCAGAATTGTTACTACTGTATTGATGTGTGATACTGTTCTGTAAATTTTTTGAGCCTCTTTATGTTGTGTGTGTGTGTGAAGCACCTTGATAGCAGTTTATCTGTTCTAACTGTGCTATATAAATAAATTTGACTTGACTTGACTTGACTTCTGTCTGGACCATCAGGAACCAGTTTGTCTCGTCTGCAGAGACTCAAAGAAACACACCGACCACAGATTCAGACCCATCGATGAAGCTGCAGAGGAACACAGAGAGGATCTGCTGAGATCCCTGAAACCACTGAAGAAGAAGCTGGAGGTCCAGAAGAAAGTTCAGTCTGAGTTTGATAAGACAGCAGAACATGTGAAGGTCCAGGCTCGACTCACAGAGAAGCAGATTAAGGAGCAGTTTAAGAAGCTTCACCAGTTTCTAACAGAGGAAGAGGAGGCCAGGCTGGCTGCTCTGAGGGAGGAAGAGGAGCAGAAGAGTGGGATGATGAAGGAGAAGATGGAGGCTCTGAGCAGAGAGATGGCAGCTCTTTCAGACACAGTCAGAGCCACAGAGGAGGAGCTGAGAGCTGAAGATGTCTCCTTCCTGCACAACTACAAGGCTGCAGTGGAAAGAGTCCAGCGCTGCCCCCTGCTGGAGGATCCACAGCTGCCCTCAGGAGCTCTGATAGACCAGGCCAAACACCTGGGCAACCTGGCCTTCAACATCTGGAACAAGATGAAGGACGTGGTCTCCTACACCCCCATCATTCTGGACCCAAACACTGCTTGTCCAGAACTCACCCTGTCTGAAGATCTGACCAGTGTGAGACTAGGATACAACCAGCATCTTCCTGATAATCCTGAGAGATTAAGATTAGTGTGTTCTGTTTTGAGTTCTGAGAGTTTTAACTCAGGAGATCACAGCTGGGTTGTTGAAGTTGGAGACACTGAATTCTGGGGACTTGGTGTGTTAGCAGAGTCAGTCCAGAGGAAGGGAGGAGCCATATGGTCGGGATTATGGAGATTGCGGTTCTCTGATGGTGAATACAGAGTACAGGCACCAGCAGCTCTTGACAAAGATCTCCCAGTTCATAAAACGTTCCAGAGGATCAGAGTGAATCTGGACTGGAACGGAGGAAAGCTGTCGTTCTCTGATCCTGGTACAAACACACACATACACACCTTCACACACACCTTCACTGACAAGATGTTTCCATGCATTGACACTAAAGGTGAAGTAAAAATACAAGCAGAGAAGATCTCAGTGGTCCAACAGCAGCTCTGATGTTCTTCCTAAAGTTCAACCTGTTTGATCAGTTTGAACCTCAGTGATGTGAAACAGGAAGTTGGAGATGTGATGGAATATTTTCATGTTGTTCTTCTGATATTGTATTAAACTTCATTTGACACCTGATCATGTGATTTGTTTTCTGTCTGGAAGAAAACCGTTCAGATGAAGGGACACTTGTAATAATAATAATTAATTCAATTTATAACGCACTTTTCATTACTGAAAATCTCAAAGTGCTACACATATATTGAATGCTACACACATTCATAAACCGGTGGCGGCAGACTACCATGCAAGGTGCTTTCCAGTCCTACTGGGAGCAACTCAGGGTTAAGTGTCTTGCCCAAGGACACAACGACACATGGTGCGGGTCCCGGGAGTCGAACCGCCAACTTTTTGATCGGGAGACGACTGCCCTTACCACTACGCCACGGCCGCCCCGTAGACCTGTAGTCCGCAAGAAGATTGTTAAAGAGGACTTTAAAGTAATTCTGAAATTTAAAGAAGATAATGACAACATTCAAACAAAGCTCTGAATATTGAAATTATAGAAAAACAGAATGATTCTACGAGAGAAGAAACATCTGAATGATTTGTTCATTTAAGGATCCACATCAGAAACTTTCTATTGTAGTAGGAACTATTCTCCTGGGGTCCACACAAAAACATTTCAATTAAGTCATGCTTTTACAAACATACAAAAAGACAAAATAAAATACCTACGATAAAAACAAATTCACAAATAAAAACTCAAACTAAACTACAAGCATTACAAAGTGACAAAATACTTTAAAACACAGGAATTAAAAACAAAAACTCACCAATTCCAAAGTTAACAAACTATCTTGATTTCTAGTAGAAATTTATGATTTCATCAATTTTATTTCATTGTCCATTATAGATTTTTTAAGATTCTTTTTAAAATGAACATGATCAGCGATCAATGTAATTCCGGAAGACAGATGTTCCAATAAGAAATAGTTTGATACAGCTGTTGTTTTGAGCGCATTAGTCCCAGTCAGAGGTGATATAAAAGTAACAACAGAAGCTCGTCTAGTATTAAAAGCACGTCTACTGCAGGTGGTAACAACTGTGAGAAAAGGCTGAACGGTTTATGTGAAGTCCAGATTTTGAGCAAAGACAAGAAGGCTGCATGCTACTGTAGTCTGTCACAAACTTTCATCCATGACAGACATCGATGCACAAAGTCGTCGTTTGTTCTAAAATGACATCGAGTGCTGGTGTTGCAGCTTTATTTGAACTACTAACTAATTTTCTTATTTCCAGAGACATAAAATGTGCATTATTCCAGATTATAGCAATGTTTCTGCTCATCTTTGTGTAGACCATGAAAGAGTTGTGTCTATCATGACTCCCAGTAGCTTAGCCTCTTGAACTTGTTCTATTGATTGTTTTTGTAAAAAGATTTGCAACATTTAATAATAATAATAATGAATTCAATTCATAATGCGCTTTTCATTAGTGAAAATCTCAAAGCGCTACAAACATTGAATGCTACACACATTCATACACCGGTAGCGGCAGACTACCATGCAAGGTGCTTTCCAGTCTTACGAAATATTTAGAACCCAGTTGTTTTAGAATCTGTTTTAACCTGTTGTCCGTTACACACTCAGAAATCGACAGTAGCTCTTGTTATACCATATTTACTTGATCCAAACTATCAAGACACTTTTTTTTTGTTGGATGATTGTTTACTCTGGTGTCGGATGCTGTGCAGCTGGAAAGCTTTTTACATTTGAGCTTTTGTTATGATGTGTAACCATGGCAACAAGGTGTTTTTTTTAACAACCAGGAGCAGCTGATTAACAGCTGAAAAGCTCAGATACCTCATCTACAGCCCCAAATCCCAAATGAGTTGAAAAGGAGGTGCCGTGGATTAATTCCCATCAACCTGGCGGAGGTGCTTGAGCACCTGACCTCCGAGATCAAGGAGGTGGTGGGAAACTCAATTCATGACAATGGGAGGACCGGGATCACACCCAGGCACCTTCATCTGTCTGTCTGTGGTGACGAGGAGCTTTCAGGCAGTCCGGCTGCCCAGAAGGACCAAGAGGCCCGCTGGAGCTGACAGCAAACTGGATCCAGGTAGATGGATGCATATCTGTGGCCAGATCCTTCGGCTTTACTGCAGGAGATCCTTCCTGTCCACAGCTATCAGCATCTATAACAACTCTTGAATGAAACCAGGATGATGAGCTACGACAACACTTAATTTCCCTCTGGGATTAATAAAGCGTTCTTGAATTGAATCTGAATTGAATTAAATAGTTCTATCATCAGCATAGTCATGCATACATTGACTAATACAAATCACATGTCATTTACAACAATACGTGCATGCGTGGGTTTTCTCCGGGTGCTCCGGTTTCCTCCCACAGTCCAAAAACATGCATGTTAGGCTGATTGGTAACTCTAAATTGACCCTTGGTGTGAGTGAGACAGGTCCCTCTTGTAAATGAGTCCCCGTGGCTCAACGAGGCTAGCCTGTATAAATAAAGGTTGAATGAATATACAGCAGAGGATCTAAGCAGCTACCTTGTGGAATTTCATATGGAAGAGACATATACTTTGAGAAAATTCCATTAAACATAACACATTGTGATGGGGATTTTAAACCCCTGTTACCTTAATAAAAACCACACAAAGATAAACAAGAGAACAGTGTTAAATCAGACAAACAACTTTGCAAAGGGGAATGGCTTTTAATGTCTTTTGAAACTTAGTTTGGTCTCAAATACATTGTCCTGCACAATTCCAAATTGTACTGGACATGACAAGCTATTTAAACAAGAAGCAGGTGGAGTTTGACAAGCTCTGACGTCTTACAGATAAAACAAACAAGTCATGGTTCTGATCAAACAAGAACATCTAGTCCAAACATTTGTCAAGGCTAGAAGACTGTCTTTTCTGTATCAGAGAAAAAGCAAACAACATGTTTGTACTATCAAATATAAGTGTTTAAAGGGAACAGAGAATATTTGATATAAGTGAGCTGGGTTATAATTATTGGGTCAGAGTAATTAGTTTTAGATGATAAATATTGAACATCTCCATCATTTCATCCTCTTTATCATATATAAACTGATCATTATCAATCAGGTGAGCGGTGCGGAAAACAACCTCTGAGGCCGAATTTCTAATTAGAGGCAAAAACTCACACCACCGTCCCGTGCCCCCACAGTAACGCCCTGAACATGCAGAATCACCTTTTTAGGATGGTTTGAGAGATTATAAAGTTTTGGAGAACTCTGTTGATTGTCATATTTCATGACTTATTTCAATGTTTGAGAGAAATAAAGATTTTGAGGAGAATTTTGCAATGAGTAAGGTCTCACTTTATGGCTTATGTCAAAAGTTTTTTAAAAGGAATAATATATTTAGCAGGGATTAGTCTATTTACCCACAAAACTAAGCTTTTTCCAAAGAAATAAAACTTTTGAGAAGAAACATATATATATAAAAGGAACTAATCTATTTGTGTTAAACAAATAAAAGAAATAAGCAATTTAATTTGTTTTAAAATAAAAAGAACCAATCTAATTTGTCTTTAACCAAAGAACCAATCTAATTTGTTTTAAACAAAAAAGAACCAATCTAATTTGTTTTTAGCCAGAACCAATCTAATTTCTTTTAACCAAAAAACCAATCTAATTTGTTTTAACCAAAAAAAGAACCAATCTAATTTGTTTTTAGCCAGAACCAATCTAATTTGTCTTAAACAATTAAATAGAACTCATACACTTTCAAAGATGTGGGAAATAATTCTCAAACACACAACAAAATAGCCCTTTATGGGCACAAAAATAAAATAAGTTTGAAACTTCTTTGATATCAACTATTGCCCAGGAAAGTAAAAACAACCGGTTTGAACATAAAAAATGAAATAGATCAACCATTCTTCTTCACAGCAGATCAACCATTCTTCTTCACAGCATCCATCCCTTTTTTCTTTTTTTGTTTTTGGTGTGGGAGGGTAATTTCAGTGTCTTTCCTGGGGAGGGAGTGCCCCGTTTTCAGAACACGTTCTTTCTGTTCCTTGGGGATTTGTTTGTGGCAGAAATTGTTGGGCACAAATCCATGTCATCTGGGGGGAGGGGGGGTTCTTTGTGTGTGGAATAAGTCCAGTTTTTCATTGTTGGGTCCAAGTCCATCTCATCTGGGGGGGGGAAGTTCTTTGTGTGTGGAATAAGTTCATTTCATCCTGGGGGGGGGAGAAGAGTCTTTTTTTCTTCTGGGGGGGAGCTTTTGTTCAAGTCTTCCTCTTCTGTGAGTTTCTGTGCGAGTCTTTTTCTTCTTGGGTTTTTGTCAAAGTTCATTTTTGTTCTTTGGGGAGAGCTTTTTGTTCAAGTCTTTTCCTTCTTGGGTTTCTGTCAAAGTTCATTCTTTTCTTTGGGGAGAGCTTTTTGTTCAAGTCTTTTCCTTCTTGGGTTTCTGTCAAAGTTCATTCTTTTCTTTGGGGAGAGCTTTTTGTGCGCCTTGTGGGTGGAGGGCATCAGGCAGTTTGATGGCTTCAGTCTTGTCCAGCTGTCTGTTGTTTAGTCTATTCAGGCATGAATTGCGGGCACAGTAGCAGGTCGCAACCCTGAATTGTGTGCGGCATAGTGTAGTCAAGCCACATGTCTCGACAAAGTGGGGAGCTTTGCTCTGACCAGATCCATCTCAAAATCTGGCTCAGCGATCGTTCCAAACTTCTTTTTCAGGGGAGCACCGGTCACTCAGATGTAACAGCTGCTGCTTTTTCTCTCGAGAAGATGACGTGTCCTTTCCTCCACCTGTAGGGGTCCCGTCCACCCTCGTCTTCAGCCGTCCCTAGCAGGACCTCGAGTCAAGGCGGGATTCACTGACATCACTGGCAACTCCCCCTGAAGGAGTTCCGGAAACCTGTAGTCTTTTTGAGAGGAGAACTGGACACCAAAAAACTTGCAATTTGTCAAATAAAACTAAGGCCTTCGGATCCCATGAGCCATTTGTGGTCTGGGGAAGGTCAAACTGTGGGTAACTCCTTAACTTAACTTAAACTAAATTCTGTAATTGGCTATAATAATAATTGTTTCTTTAAACATAAAATAAAATTCCATTCTTACTATCTAAAACATTTGTATTTAATGGCAAAAAAAACAACACAACAACAAATGATTTCATTCTTCAGTGAAAATGAGTAATCACTCACTCTGATTTGAGGTTATTTTAATTAGTAAGTTATTCTTAATTAGCATGATCATCAAAATGAGTAGCAGGAGACGGAGACGTTTTATACTCACCTAAAATACTTTACCTTTCTCATAGTCTGTGGAAAAAGTCTAAACATACATACAGACATAGACAGACATATACGTACAGACAGACATACATACATATAGACATACATATATATACCCAGACAGCATTTACATTTGGGCCGGATCCGTTTACAAGTCGCCAGATCCGCATAACAGTCAGATGCGGTTTACACCTCTGAGCCAACTCCTTACCGGGCTCGTTTACAAGTCGCCAGATCCGCATAACAGTCAGAGACGGCGTGGTGTTGTGTGCCAGTTCCACCCCGATTCTGAGATAATGAGCTGCAGCTGGGTGTGGTTCTGATCCGGTTTTTGCCTGCAGACCGAATGCGCCAGCCTCACAGAGGTTTACAAACTGACATCTGGCTCTGATCTGGTCCCAGACTGCAAGCCAACTGCGCCTTCCTTATTTTTGAAAGCAACAGACGCAGCACTAAACAGGAAAAGGAACGAGCACAACTTCCGTATTTACAGAATAAAATCACCACGGGCGGACTAATCCTAGCTCTATACGGATTTATTTGTACAAAAAAGCTGTCAAACTATCATTTATGACTATTCTATGACTAAACTATTATATTTAAGACTATGACTACACCTAATAACGCAATACAAGAAATAAATAAATAAAAAGTATTTTATTCTGAAATGTAAACATCACTTCCTGTTGCTCAAACCATGTCCTGTCGCTTATTTACGAGAGAAGATCAAGGCAGCCTTTCCTGTTGTTCTCCTTCTTCCACCGAATGAATTGTTTTGTTCTGACTTCATTATTTATCACTTGATTTATCGCGCAATCTCGCAATTCCCACGCATGCGTCTTGGAGCGGCGCATCCATGCGGACCTGAGCTGAGCGGCCGGAGGCAGTGGACTTTCGCATGCTTGTGGTAAGTGTATTTAAATGTATTATGAAATAAACCTCAAACAGAACGGAATTATAGGGCTTTATCTTTGCAGTGTACTCTACGAAAAAGGCAAACAGTTGGTTTTAATCATTATCTTTAGTAAGGCGGGTTAACATCGACTTTCCCCACTTATGCTAACCCCGGCGCTAACATTAGTTTCTGACAACAATGTATTAAAATGTAATATGAAAGAAACTTCAAACTGAGTAAAACGGAATTGTAGGGCTTTATCTTTGCAGTGTAGTGTTGCATGACTTGATAGTTTCCCCCGCGCCGTCGATTTGTGAGTTTCTTTCTTTTAGCAGTTAGCGATTAGCTATTAGCATTTCACAGTTAGCATTAGTAGTAGGCCCTAAACTAAAACAAAATAAAGTAAGTAATCATTAACATATTACCAGCCATTTTTCTGCGGGACTTACAATAGGGGCCATAGCAACTTTTTTATTTTTTATTTATTTTTTTGCAAAATTTTATGCCTGTACTCTGTAGTGGAAAACAAAAGCTAATCGGTCCATTCAACTTGAATGTAAAAACAAGTAGCTGATTGCTCGAACCAACTACGGCATGTATACATCTGTTGGTTTGATAAAAAAACAAACTATTCATCACACAGTAATAGTTCACTTTATGCTAAACTGTTAGTTTTGTTCTTCCTCTTATGTTTGTAATTGCTAGTGCTTTTCAAACAAAGTATCTAGTTAAATTGTTTTGATAATCTAATGAGAAAAAAGGTATGTATTTGTAATTTTGTAATGTTTTTCCATTACAATGTTTGTTTTTATATGTTAAACTGAAATAAAGGTTTTTATGCAATAATAGAGAACTATAATAGATTTCACTGTTGTATCAAATCCAGGATGCAATTTTAAGTGCTGACTATGTGCATAATTTACAGGTTACTTATAATAAGTAAAGCCAATCAATCACAGATACACGTACTTGTACTTAACCAAAAACATTAAATGTACTTTTTTTTTTTTTTTTTTAAAGATCTCCCACATGTCCCTGTCACAACTTTTTCACACGGACTTGTCAGGTAACATCTGTATATTTTTGCATTTACATACTGTATGCACACACATTTTTCAGTATTTTATTGGTTTTCCCCTTTCATTTTTCTGTCAATTTACCAGTTTGTCTTGAAAATAAAGACCAAGAGCTGCTGGATCCAGGTGTACATAAAGAAGAAGTGAGACCACTCTCTAAACAGGTAAATGTTAATCAGTTTAGATAAAGCCAATCAATCACTGATGCAGCATGTACTTTGTGTATTTTGAGAATCACAGGTTTACACTATATATCCATCCTAATACACATTGCTGCTTTTATCATTTACTTTGTCATGAAATGAAGACCCTCTTTATCCTGTTTCATTTACTGTGAGGAAACAAACTAACATATAAATGTGTGTGTGTGTTCATAATTCTTTTAACCTTCATTATTATTTGCAAATATAAATGAAATATTCTTCTTTTCCAGTAATGCGGGACACAATTTGAAGTGCTGGCCATGCGCTTGATTTGCATGTTACTTTTAGGTAAGTGAAGTTGATTAGTCAGATGTCACAACATGTACTTGTACCTAACCTAAAAGAATAAAGTGCATATATATGTGTGTGTGTGTGTTTTTTTTTTTTCTTTCAGTATTTAATTGGTTTGTTCCTTGGACGTTTCTGTCAATTTACCAACTTGTCTTGGAGAAAAAAGACCAAGAGCTGCTGGATCCAGTTGTACATAAAGACATATCCCTGAGCCACTCCCTGAACAGGTAAGTGTTGACTAGATCAGGTAAAGTCAATCAATCATATATGCTAAAAAATGTATTTGTACTTTAAGAGTAAATGTACTTTTGTTTTAAAGGTCTCCCACCTACCTGCTCCAACATTTTCCTCTGGACCTGTTGTCAGGTATAATCTGTAAATTTTAACATTTAAATACTGTATACACACACATTTCAGTACTACATTGTCTTTTTTTTCCCTCGGCTAGTCTGGGAGAAAAATACCTAAAGCTTCTGGATCCAGTTGTACACAAAGAAGTACCTGTGAGGCCAACCCTGTAATGGGTAAGTGCTGGCTACTTTGGTTTTTGTTTTCCATTGTTTGGTATGTTCATTGTTATGGAAGATCAAAACTGACATAATAATAATAATAATAATAATGAATTCAATTTATAACGCACTTTTCATTAATGAAAATCTCAAAGTGCTACACGGTGCAACAGAAATTAAATGTCAATAAAACAAGTAATAAAACAAGTAAAATCAATAACAGTATCAACTAAGATCAAAAGTAGAATCATGAGGAGGTAGAGTATGCTCGGTTGAAAAGAAAGGTCTTCAAGCCGCTCTTAAAGTCAACCACAGACTGTGGGGCTCTCAGACAGTCAGGAAGAGAGTTCCACAGGCGGGGGGCAGCCACACTGAAAGCCCGGTCTCCCATGGTCCTTAATTTGGTTCTCGGAATGTGAAGGAGATTACTGTTCTGTGACCGCAGCGACCGGGTGGATGAGTGTGGAATAAGAATATCCTTCAGATAATCTGGTGAAGCTCCATGTAAGCATTGATGTGTAATGAGAGCAGTTTTGTACTGAATTCTGTAGGCGACAGGAAGCCAATGAAGGTTATGAAGAATGGGCGTAATATGTTCAAATTTACGAACTCTCAACAAGATCCTTGCTGCACTGTTTTGAATATATTGAAGTTTCTGAAGGTTTTTGCCAGGGATTCCAATAAACAGGGAGTTGCAGTAGTCGAGCCTGGAGGAGACAAAAGCATGGACGAGCTTCTCAGCATCGGAAAAAGTTAGGGATGGGCGAAGTCTAGAGATGTTTCGAAGATGGAAGAAGCAAGTTTTAAACAGAAGCTTAATGTGATTTTCAAATGTAAGATTGGAGTCCATTTTTATTCCAAGATTAGTAACAGAGGTGGAGAGGGGGATGTCTTGTCCAGAAAAGGAAAGTGTTGTTATAGTAGATGTCTGTATTTACTGTAATTAGAAGTAAAAGCATGTATATGAATGGACTGATAAATTAATAAATACACTAAAAATGCACAAATTAAATTACAAAGGAGAAATTTACTTCATGTTATATAATTTAATTGACCTTTTTATTTTCCAGGTTAGTTCCAATAAATTATATATTTCTGCTTATAATTTACATTTTACTGTATTTTTAAAATATATATTTTTGTTTTTCTTGTAGATGCATTTGTGCCTTTTAATGTTTATATTCAATTATTGTTTATAGTTTTTTTCCCACAAGTTTTTCTTTTTTAAATGGGTCTTACATTTCTATGTCTCCTGTTTTGACTTTACCTTATGCATTTCTGCTTCATGCACAGTAGATCTACACATGGATCCTGCTCCTTCCTGTTTTTTTGACCAATAGAAGTGGAGCTGACCCAAGAAGCTCTGCCCACCTTATTTACATCATGAGACAGAAATACATAAGATGAAGTAAAAACGGGTGACAGAGAAGTGTAAAAACACATGGAAATAAAAAGACTTTTGGGGGAATAAATATAAAATAAATAAATATTTACAATATAAATATTGGGAGGCACAAATGCAGATACAAGTAAAAAGGAACACAAAAATATGTTTTTAAAAACAGTATGTAAAGTTTATTGGAACAAAGCATAAAAATAAATATGAAGGTAAATTAAATTATAAAACATGAGGTAAAGTTCTCCTTTTTTTAATTTAATTGATGCATTTCAAGTGTATTTATTGGTCATTTTATATACAGTATTTTGGCTTTTACTTCTAATTATGTCAGTTGGGGTTCTTCATTAATTGTTACCTGCATGATTTGAATTTATTTTACAATCTCTGATGTCCATATCCTCTGACCTAGGCCTCACTGAATTCTCTAATACTTGACTAAATGTGTTGAGAGCCTCCAGCTGACTACATGCACACGTAAGTTATGACAATTTCTTATGTTTGTTTGTTTTTGTTTTATTATATTCTTCTTCTTCTTCTTTCGGCTTTTCCCTTTTCAGGGGTCGCCACAGCGAGTCATCCTCCTCCACCTCACTCTGTCCTCTGCATCCTCTGTCCTCACTCCAACTACCTCCATGTCCTCTCTAACTGCATCCATATATCTCCTCTTTGGTCTCCCTCTTTGTCTTTTTCCTGGCAGCTGCATTTCTAACATCCTTCTACCAATATACCCACTGTCCCTCCTCTGGACATGTCCAAACCATCTCAGTCTGGCCTCCCTAACTTTATCTCCCAGTTGTTCAACATGTGCTGTACCTCTGATGATCTCATTCCTGATCTTATCCATCCTTGTCACTCCTAAGGAGAACCTCAGCATCTTCATTTCTGCCACTTCCAGTTCTTTCTCCTGTCTTTTTGTCAATGACACCGTCTCCAGACCATACAACATAGCTGGTCTCACCACTGTCTTGTAAACTTTTCCTTTGACCTTTGCTGACACCTTTTTGTCACAAATCACTCCTGAAACTTTTCTCCATCCACTCCATCCTGCCTGGACTCTCTTCTTCACCTCTTTACCACATTCCCCATTTTCCTGGACAGTGGACCCCAAGTACTTGAAGTCCTGCACCTTTGTGACCTCTGCTCCTTGTAGCCTCACTGTTCCACTGGCCTCCCTCTCATTCACACACATGTACTCTGTCTTACTACGGCTGACTTTCATTCCTCTTCTTTCAAGTGCATACCTCCACCTCTCCAAGTTGTCTTCCACCTGTTCCCTATTCTCACCACAGATCACAATGTCATCTGCAAACATCATAGTCCATGGGGATTCCTGCCTGACCTCATCTGTTAGTCGGTCCATCACCAGAACAAACAAGAAGGGGCTCAGAGCCGATCCTTGATGCACTCCCACCGCCACCTTGAAGCTATCTGTCACTCCTACAGCACATCTCACCACTGTCCTGCTGTCCTCATACATGTCCTGTACCAGTCTAACATACTTATCTGCCACTCCAGATTTCCTCATGCAATACCACACCTCTTCTCTTGGCACCCTGTCATATGCTTTTTCTAAATCCACAAACACACAATGGAGTTCTTTCTGACCCTCTCTGTACTTCTCTATCAACATCCTCAAATCAAAGATGGCATCTGTGGTGCTCTTTCTTGGCATGAAACCATACTGCTGCTCACAGATAGTCACCTCTTGTCTAAGCCTTCCTTCCACAACTCTCTCCCAGATCTTCATTGTGTGGCTCATCAACTTAATTCCCCTGTAGTTGCTACAACTCTGTACATCACCCTTGTTCTTAAAAATGGGAACCAGCACACTTCTTCTCCATTCTTCAGGCATTTTCTCACCCTCAAATATTCCATTAAATATTTGAGTCAAAAACCTCACTGCCATCTCTCCAAGGCATTTCCAAACCTCCACTGGTATGTCATCAGGTCCTACTGCCTTCCCCTTCTTCATTCTTTTCAGAGCTTTCCGGACTTCACCCTCACTAATTTTTCCCACTTCCTGGTCCACAGTTTCTATTACCTCCACTCTTCTTTCTCTTTCATTCTCTTCATTCATTAGCTCCTCAAAGTAATCCTTCCATCTTCCCATCACACTCTCCTCACTTGTTAGAACATTCCCATTCCCATATTTAATAAGCCTAACCTGCTGCACATCCTTTCCAGCCTGATCCCTCTGTCTTGCCAATCGGTACAAGTCCTTCTCGCCCTCTTTAGTGTCCAGTCTCCCATATAACTCATTGTACGCCCTCTGCTTTGCCTTAGCTACTTCCCTCTTTGCTCTATGTCCCATCTCCTTATATTCCTGTCTCCGCTCTTCAGTCCTCTCACAGTCATATTTCTTCTTGGCTAATCTCTTTCTTTGAATGGCGTCCTGCACTTCACTATTCCACCACCAGGTTTCCTTATCTTCCATTCTTTGTCCAGATGACACACCAAGTACCTTCCTACCTGTCTCTCTAATTACTGTTGCTGTAGTAGCCCAGTCACTTGGAAGCTCTTTCTTACCACCCAGAGCCTTTAACAGCTCGTCTCTGAATTTCTCACAACATTCTTCTTTCTTTAGCTTCCACCATTTGGTCTTCTTCTCTGGTTTTACTCTTGTTCTCTTCTTCGCAACAACAGTCATTCTACACACAACCATCCGATGCTGTCTGGCCACGCTCTCCCCTGCTACAACCTTACAGTCTCCAATCTCTCTCAGGTTTCCTCTTCTACACAGAATGTAATCGACCTGTGTACTCCTTCCTCCACTCTTATAGGTCACTCTATGTTCCTCCCTCTTTTGGAAATAGGTATTGACTATAGCCATTTCCATTCTCTTGGCAAAATCCACCACCATCTGTCCTTCCTGGTTTCTTTCCTTGACACCAAACC
>JBBPBX010057614.1:0-22371 GCA_038048925.1 Garcialebias charrua
ACTACTACTCCCAATTACAACTGTAGTTAACACTTGATTATATTTTTAAAAAATAATATAAAACACCTTCAACAAAATAAAAACAATTTTTGCTATGAAAAATGGAGAGTATACTACTGGGCACCATGAAAAATGAGGGAGCCACTACAACTTCAAATGTTTAAACATAAAATGTCTTTGGGAAATGTTGTGATGGGCACATCTCCTACCGTGAGCAGGCAGTTGGACGAACACACAATCAGAATTGGACAGGAGAGGGAGAGTTTTCCTGGGGGCTTTGAGGTCCTGTTTTTCCTGAAACACAAAGACATATTTCTGTTGGCATGATGAATCATATTTTAAGATTGTGGAATATAAGCCAGATAAATAAATAAAATAAAGAGAGAACCTGTAAAACTATCATGTTAAATATGACGCGGTTGAAAATTTGGGTGCACTAACTGTGCTGGTGAACCAAAAAAAAGTTTAGAAACACCAGTGCAATCAGTGCAAGAAGTTAGTGTAGAACCATGGGAAAAAATGTATCAATTAAAAAAATGATTTTGAGTAAGATATTTCCAGCAACCTGCAAAGATTTTGTTTCTTTCCACCTTGAAATAGGTGATAGGTAATAAATATATTAGGCTTAGTGTATTACTAGTTGATGTTTTTCTTAGTTAATTCTAGATGTTATTACTGTTTTTCTCTTGCATTTGTTGTTGGATGTAACTGGGACCCCGTGTACATAATCTCGTTTTCATCACATGTACCACATGCGGTGCAAATGACAATAAAGACTCTCTGACTCTGACTCTGAAAACTTTAATATCCAAATACTATGTTAGGTTTATTCTTTAAAAAATAATAACACCAATTTCTCATTAACATTCAAATAATAATGCATTATTGTAATTAAAAAGATAAATTAATCTACATTTCTGGAAATGTTTGAATTATCAGAATAATCCAGGTTATCAATATTATACTTTTGATAACAATTTACCTTTGTCCACGAGAGGAAGACCTCGACCTCCAACGCCGCCTCTGAGAAAGGGACTGTCTTGGCCAGGTCTGACTGATCTGTTTAAAGCATGCAACAGCAAAATTGGTACACATCGCATCGTGAGTTAGATGAATTGTTACATCTCTAATTTTGATCATATTTAAATTAAATACCTTTGATCATTAGAAAGAGACTCAGAGGGACTCCTGCTACCATTGCATCCCAAGATTTGAGATTGAGTGCTTGAAGGGATGTCCATCGGGGTTCTTTCTGCATTTTAGAGGGTTTAAACATAAGTGTTAATATGTCAAAAATGTAAATTACTTTACACAAGGTTTCCAAGTACCCCAAGATGATAGTTGTGCAATATTTACCTGACTGTGCATTCATCCTTTTAGGAGGAGTTGGAAGAGCAAAGTCATCTATAATAAAACAGTCAACAGTAAAAAATAAATTAAAATAAAAGTGATTTTACATCTATAGTAAGTAATTAGCCTGTTACTGATATGGTGGTGATTGAAATACTACATAGATTTGTTCTTAAAAAAAGAAATAAAAGTTACATGGATTAGCTTATTATGTGCAGGATGTGGCTTATTTTTATTGTGAAATATGTAACAAAAAGTGTAAGTGACTTAGCTGTGCGTTTGCAGTAAGAACAATTGCATACCTCCAATGATTCTAGAATTGTCAGTCCACCTTGTGTGACATGACCCACCACCAAGGTATAACTATCCTCTTTTGATGTGGTATACCCCCAAATTAATCAGTGGTGAAAAAAAATTTAACATACCCTCACAAGGAAAAACATTTCTAGACTTCTTGGTAGCTTTTTGACCTAAAATAAATAAAAAAATATACATGCTGTAAGACAGTAGTCATATTTTGAACAAACTATACCTGTGAAGGAAATTTTGTGACCGATTGTCAGATGCAGTTTTGTATTTCATACTTTTTGATCATTGCAGCCATAACGTTAAAACAGAGAATTGGTGTGTCTTATCATACGAGGCCTTTCCGTGTGCATAACAAAGTTGGTTACGTTCTAATGTCTGATGCAAACGGTACCACCTTCAGGTTGATTCATCATTATTGCAGAAGAGGTTTTCTGGGAGTTCTTGAGTTTGCAGCTCTGAGAGAGCCTGGGACAGCTTAGGCTCGGTTTTGTCTTGCTTTTCCGATAAGGCCAAGGTTTTTTACTCTGAGGCCTGATGCTGCCTGGCTTTGGCTCACTGTTTGGCTTTGCAGTTCCACAAATTAATGCAACAATAAACGGCTCTAACTTTTTCACACTGCAGAGAATGGGCAAAATTTGTACATTTGATGATTTAAATAATGGTACACCATCTACATTGAAATTTAGCTGTATCTCATTTTCTGTTGAAAAAAAATTGGGATACTGTGAGCACATTTTCAGAAGTCCTGTCTCCACACCAAAGTTTTGATACTTTGCATTTCACTTTCTATTTCTCTCCTACATTTTTTTTCTTTTTTCTGTTGTTTGTTGTTTAATGTACAGGTAGTCCCCGATTTACGAGCGAGATCCGTTACAACGAGGCGCTCGTAAACCGGAAATCTCGTAATTTGGAACGGCCGCCATGTCTCTCGTAAATCCGGAATTTCGCTCGTAAATTGGAACGGTTTCGCTAGCGCGACTACAAACACTCTATTTTCATCCAAAAACTGCTTATGAGTGCATAAAAATGATCGGAAACGTGTGTCCATATGCTTAGCTAACTAACTGTGGTGAAAAAACACATGAAAACTCAGTATTTTTTTCGTTTTTTCCAAAAATTCGCCAGCTCGTAAGTCTGGAACCTCGTAGATCAGAGCGCTCGTAATTCGGGGACTACCTGTATTTGTATCATTGCTGTTCATCATTCTTTAGTTTGTAGCAGGTCGCTTTTGTAAATGAGCCCTCGAGGCTCAATGAGATTTACCTGACTAAATAAAGGTTGAATGAATGAAAAAGTAGAGGAACTGGCCACCACATAGATCTGTGACGTCTATTTCACTGGGATTTCCTAACAGGGTTCTGGCATCTTTTGGTAGCCGGTGTCCATGTTTGCGTAGCACCAATAGCAGCTCATCTACTGATGTGCATGTCACCTTATTCTTTACAGCCCATTTAACCAAATCACTTCTCAGATCACTTGGTTCCTCCTCGGACAAAGTTCCAATTTCTACATCACTTTCACTACTGTATCACTGTTTGGCAGGAGGCAATCATCTTGATATTCATCTTCTCCTGTATCAGGTTGGTTGTGTATCTGTATGTCTATTGGGCTATCAGCAAAAGAAAGTTCTGGGTTCTCATTTGAGGGACCTGGATTCTCTTCTGAGTCACTAGACTCCACCAATGCACGTAAATGTGCATTTAGTCGTCTCCATTTTTTGTGATACATCTGGGAGTGAAATAAAAACCAACAATATTTCTAAGCCTAAATGTTTTATAAATAGAAACATTAAATTTTAAAATAAGAAGTGAAAACAGTCAATCATTTTTAAACATATTTCAAATTAACCTGTCTAATTTTTTCAAAAATGTAAAAAATTACTTTTTTACAGGATTACAGTACTTTCAGATCAAAATGGATGGCTGGGTTAGGTTTGGAGACAACTCACCACTGAAGGCGACTTGGATCGTGTTTTTCCAAATCTGTGGAAAAGAGCAAGGAGAGGAATGTGAAATCTCAACCTTATTTTAAAAGTTTGTGGATGGAAAGTATGTCAATATACCACATTCACCAACAGAGACATTGAACATTCTTGTTTAGACAAATACCCATGAAGCAGGTGTGTTTGGGGCCTCTGCACATTCTCCATCAGCAGTAGATTAATACCCCTCTGCTTAGTTCATGTAACATTAACATTTATCTTTGTGTGACCACAGCCAATGCTGACAGATATAAGAGGGGGAAATGTTTTTTTTTTAAGCACATGATTAAAAAAAGTCATTAATGATGGGCAGTACATGTATAGGGGATAAGTTTTATCGTTTAATGTTAAACATATTTCTGAGACATTTTAGGCTTAGTGGCTGAAGAGTTATGACACTGTTTTATACACCGTTTACTGATTTTATATGCTCAGGAAATGTTACTGTTTGATTAAACTATTCTCTCTGGACTTTAGACAAACACGAATTACATGGTTTACTAGTTTAGTTACCATCGGAGCCCATTTTTCATATAATCATAACTTAATCAAGTAGTTTCTCTTCATCCAGTGCAGGTAACATAGTTACTGCCGCTGGTCCACAGACAACAATACATTGTGCTCGATAACCAGAACACATCACACATAATATATATACTACTATGATAGACTACATTATTACTTAAAGGCTAATACACTTAGAGTTCACATCTAGAAAACAGTTTTACTGATTTAAGACTCTGCTCGCACATCCATCTACAGAGATAACGCACACCAGAACACCATATCTTAGTCAGAAGAGAGGCCACTGTATGCATATAAATGTATTTTATGTCTGTACGCTGATTAATCATTATGCCTGTCATAATAAATTCTTTTTTATACAAATACTCTCTCTCTCCTTTTGAGCACCTATTTAAGAGTTTAGGACTCTTCGTGGCCTAACAGAGCAAACAAAAACATTAAACTCCAGCTCTTTTTTTTCCAACCAGCTCATTTAGCATACCATCACAACAGTCCAGTGTTAGCTGGACACTGCTAGCCCCAGGCCCTACATGCGTTCCGCTCCGGTCCGACCTCCGCAGCAAATACGCACTCATTTTAATCAATGAGACTGTTACTGGCTCCGCACGGCGACTGTGTTGCTAGCTCGGACGGTAGCTTGCAGTCCGAGCTAGCTATCTCGAAAAAATCGGCTCGAAATGCACAGCTCGAAAATATCGGCACAGCTAGTAAGCCGTTGGTAAATTCTGCTGTTGACTGTACGCCCCAAAATAATCGTTCAAAGTTTGTCACGAGTTTATTAACTAATGTGATTTACAAAACTTTACTTACTGTTGTTGCTGCAGTGCTGAGCCCGCGCAGACGATTACGAATTACTTCACGCATGCGCACACCGTTCTTCTTCTTCTTCTTCTTCATGGGGTTTAATGGCGGTTGGCAAAACACTTTAGGTGTGCATTACCGCCACCACTGGTATGGAGTGTGGTTCTTCATGGGATAATTCTATGTGTACGCCTGATTAAACTATATGTATTTCAAATTCTATTAAACAACTTTGTTTTCTTAAAATATCTAATTATAATTTGGATATGTTTACTCTCTAAGTTATGTTGTAGTGCAGCTATTATGTTAAACTTTTCTTTTATCTCTTCAAATTCTCTCTTCATATATTTACGGTCTTGATCATAGTTTTGACATTCCTGTAGAACATGTTGCAATGTTTCATCTTGTCCACAGTGCTCACATTTGCCTGTATTGTGTTTCTTTATTTGAAATAATGAATAATTAAGTCCTGTGTGTTCAAATCTTAGTCTTGTTATTAATCTTTCCTCTTTTCTGCTCCTTCTTCCAGTTCGTGTTTCACCTACTGTCATTTTGATCCCATAAAACCATCTTCCTTTACTTTCTTCATCCCATCTTTTCTGCCATTCTTTCTTCAGTCTTTGTTTAATGATACTTTTTGCCTCTGATTTACTTGTTTTTACTGTGAAGTTGATCTGAGTTTGAGTTGCCTTCTTTGCCATCTTATCTGCTGTCTCATTTCCTTTTATCCCAATGTGTGCTGGTACCCATAAAAATGTTATTGTTAATCCCATTCTTTGTGTACTAAATAACTAATAACTAAGGAGTGCCAGTGCCAAGGAGTGCGAAGGAGTGCCAAGGTGTGGGAAGGTGTGGGAAGGAGTGCGAAGGAGTGCAAAGGTGTGGGAAGGTGTGGGAAGGAGTGCGAAGGATCCCTTTTTTACTATATTTTTTCCCCTTGTCCCAAACGTAGAAAAATATGTTTATAGTAAATGGAGCTTATTTATGTAGCGTTTTCCAGCCCCCTATGAGGGGCCCCAAAGCTCTTTACAATACCAACCATCCACCCATTCATACACACATTCATACACCGGTAGCGGCAGACCCATGCAAGGCGCCATCCAGTCCTACCGGGAGCAACTCGGGGTTAAGTGTCTTGCCCGGGGACACAACGACACATGGGGAACCAGGATTCGAACCTCCAACCTTCCGATTGGGGATGACTGCCATTACCACTACGCCACGGCTGCCCCACGGCCGCTTAATCTGTCCTAACCACATTTATTTTATTAAAATCAATTATATGTTAAATTATATGTTAAAATAAATATGTGAAATGAACCTGCATTATTTGTCTATTTAATATAAACTGCACAGTAGGTATGTTTATGTAGTATTCAGCCTTGGAAAAAAATACAATGTAGAAAATGTTAATGAACTATTGGTTTAAAGAAATTGTATTAGGACAATGGAGTCTGTTCAAAGTTAAACAGAACCTGTATAAAAAATAGAATGATTAATACTTTGAGTGGGCATGCTGATCAAAGAAACAGATTTGTCTTAATTCAAGTTAGTTTGTTATCTTGAAACAAGATTTTTCACATTTTACAAACCTCACGACAACTGCAAATGTTAATGAAATGTCAAAAAAGCTTGTTTCAAATAAGAAATGACTCAAAACAAGATATTTTCAAGACTTTTTGCCTTATCAAGATTTTCAAGATGCATTGTCTCAAAACAAGTTGTTATGTCTTACTTAGAAATATGTTTTTGACTTATATTAAGTGTGATAAGAGGTTTTGACTTGAAATTAGAAAATTTGACTTGGTAAGATTTTACGTTTTTGCAGTGTTGAGTTTCAGGATATAATAAATAAAATATCAGGTCTTTAGCAGGTCTTAATGTAATTCAAATCCAAACTCAAGTTACAAGAGCACACACACCAGATTTCACCATGTTATTAAACAAAAAATAAGACAAAATGGAAAAGTTACACAAGTCCACCTCGTGATAGCAGTCTTTCATCAAACTTCATGCTCAGTGATCGAGGTAACAAATCCAACCAAGTTCAGTCAGGTCATATGGACGGTTTCTTTTTTTGTTGAGATGTTTCATCCTTCATCCAAAGGACTTTATCAGTCCAAGGAGCCACAACAAACTCAGTCCCACAAGCAGCACACTCACAAAGTGGGCCAACCAGTTTGCTGATGACAAGATGGTAAAATGGATTTTTCTACCTGGATTATTGAGCATGAACTTTGATGTTTTGAACCACTTTGACTATGGCTGCTTCAGGGAAAGCAGCGGAGTAGAGGGCGAGCCCCAGAAACCATCTTATCACCGGCAAACTAAAGCTGTTTTGACCATTGGAGTGTGTGGGACTGAATTTGTTGTGGCTCCTCGGACTGATTAAGTCCTTTGGATGAAGGTCGATATATCTCAACAAAAAAATATACCGTCCAGATGACCTGACTTAACTTGGTTGCATATTTAGCAGTGATACCTTGAAGAGGTTTCTTTTGGTTCAACGTTAATCTTTTGCCATATTTTCTGGCATGTAAATATAAGTCACAGTTTGTTCTTGCATATATTTGTCAGTCCTGCAACTTAAACGGTGAAGCGACTTATATTAATTGCTTTTTTCCATATTCATAATGCAATTTTTGACTGATGCTTTAAATTTCTAAGAACTGCAGCAGCGAGTCTTTCCGTGCGAACTTGCTTCACTCAGCTGGTGTAGGCGGAGGAACGATGGAGAGCTAGCGACTTCAGCCACAATGGATGGATGGATGGATGGATGGATGGATGGATGGTGCCAAGCCGCCCAGGTGAACTAAAGCTGTTTTGACCATTAAATAAATGCATAATAAAAGCAACAGGTCAGCGGTGACACAATAAATGCAACTTGTATGCCAAAGTAACATGTTTTTTTTCCTCTTTGTGATGCTTTTTCCGACTGATACAACTTATACGCTGGAAAACACGGTACAGTATATGATTGTGGAGCAGTTTTGGCCCATTATTCTCTGCATTGTTGCTACAGTGAATTACAGTTTTGCTGACTTCAGCCCTCTAAGGGTTCCACCACAAGATTTTAATCAGGTTGAGGTCTAAACTTTCACTGGACCCTTACAGCATCTTTTTTCTTCTTTTTTCCAGCTGTTCTGTTATAGATTTGCTGCTGTGTTTGGGATCATTGTCCTGTTTTATCCTATTGTGGTCTAAGCTTCAACTGTCAGCCAGATGGCCTCACATCTGACTCTAAAATACTTTGGTCCACAGAAGAGTTCATGAAAGACTTGATGACTTGATTTTTCCACACATAACTCTACCATTTTCTTTTTGTCTTTATTAAATAACAGCATAGAGGGCCCTGGTGTGTTTTTTTACACACTCGAGGTTAGTTTAGAATAATTGTAGACCGTGGTAAAGACTAGATTTTAATATATATATATATCCTGAAATGTAAAGCAGTCGAATTAAACAAGTGGAATTTCTTTTTCCCATGGCGGTACAACGAAAGCTTTACATCTTCCTCCCCTCGCGGCTCATTTGTTTTGTTTTGTTATTTATTTTGTGGAAGTGGAATGTGTTGGTATTATTCTCGGGACAAACTCAAATGGTGAACAGAAGAGGAGATAGCTCAACAGAGCACACAAAATGAGATCTCATGAGGAGCGAGATGAAAAACAGAGCCATCTGCATGGAGTGTTGGCTCTCAAGACGGCCTGGTCTCATTTCGCTCGTCAGCATCGCTCCTTTACAGTAAATCATGGAAGATAGTTTTTTTTCCCCCCCTCTCTCTGTTTTAAGATTTCGCATGCACGTTTGCTTCTGGATGACCGTGCGTGTGTGAATGCATGCGCACGCTCCACCAGAGGGGGAATGTTTTTCCCATTTCTGTAACGTATCAGCGTGTGCGTGTCTGGTTTTAAGCAGAAGGCGGTCTCAGGCCTCTGGAGTCATCAGCCTGTGAAGGTCACGTCTGATTCAGAGAGAGACAAGGCAGATTGGCATGGAAATGGAATCTGCTGTCTCTGAGCCAAACGTCCAGACTGACTGCCCTCAGCCTCTCATCACATCCAAGTCTTTCCTCTCATCGCACCGTCCATCCCTCCTCCGCCGCCTCATCTTCTTTTTCAAGTGGCTCCCTTTGCATACCAATATCAGAAGACAACACTGAAGGAACCGCTCTGACAAACAGTCCTGTTTGATGATGGGGATGTCAAACAGTGTCTGTGTGAAAAGGAAACATGAATCCAGCTGTTGTTCGCTGCAAGGAACCATCTGCTTCAACCCGAGCTGTCTTTTCTCGTTGCTTTCTTGTGCACGACAGATTTTCAGCCTTGAGCCATTTCTAAGCGGTTATTTCGTAATGAAACAAGAAGTGCGCTCGTTGAGCTAATCGATTCATAAGCAGCTGCTGCAACGAGATATTGTTCAAATGTTTATTGCATCAAGTCAGATGAGCTGCAGGAAGCCTGATGGTTGTGCTTGTGTGTCACGAGCATGCGCTCTGGATGTGAATGAGAGCAGTGAGGCGTGGGATGAGTGTGTGTGCCTGCTGGTATGGAACAAGTCCTTGGACTTCTTGGACTATGTTGGGACTGGACTGTGTGTGTGTGTGTTTGTTGGGTGGGGGTGAAACGATGTGGATCAGGAGGGTGTTTTCCAGCCTAAAATGTGTCCCTGCCCTTCATGAATATTCAGGTCACCTCCCACTCCCCTTAGCGGTCTTACTGATGTCCCACTGATGGTTTATTTTTTTATTTTTTTTAATGTAATTTATTCATTTCAAATTTAAAACACAAAGCAACAAATTCAAAAACATGTATAGAAAGCAAAAAAACAAATTTAAAATGAAAGGAAGCAGATGAAGAATAAAATTCTTATAGTATCTGCCCCTTCTTAAAAACAAAATTCTATTTAACACTCAAATCAAACAATAATCATTCATGAACAAAAATTCATAACCCATAACAATTGTCGATGTTTAATAAATTAACAATTTTGCATTTGTAGATATCTATTTAAGAATTTATATTTAATCAACTTTTTAAATAAAGGTATTGATTCAATTTTTTTGTCATCATGTCCCAAACCATTCCATAAATCTATTCCATGCATTAAAGTAAACCGACCCTTTAAACTGGTTCTAAATTGTGGCTTAACAAAAATGTCTGTTCCTTTAAGATTGTAACAGCTTTCTCTTTTTAAAAAATGCTTTTGAATATTATGAGGTAGTTTGTAGTTTTGAGCTTTATGCATTAGTAAGTAAATATTATATTCTACTAGATGTGCGAGTGGTTAAAACGAGTTGCCCCAGTAACAGTATACTGTACAGGGAGTCCGCGACTTACGGCGCCCTCGACCTACGGCAACTCGGACTTACGTCACGCATCATAATTAATAAAAATATGAAAAAAAATGTTTAAATGTTCTTTATTTCATGTGTACAGCACTTTGTTGCAGCTGTGGTTGTTTTAAATAGCTTTATAAATAAAGTATTATTATTAAAATTATTTTTAAAATTATTTTTAAGCCGAATTCCGCAGTTTCCGGTAGTTTCCGACAGTTTCCGGCCGCAATGTTTATAGCTTCTGTTAGCTCATCAGCCGTACCGTGTTGGTTCAGAGGTTGCTTCGCGCGGACACATTACCTCCAGCTGAACGGGGGGTTTGTGGTTGGATGGATATACGAAGGGGAAAGACGCTGTGGAACGCGTGAAGCATTAGACAGCTTAATGTGACCGGACACCACCACCTAACATGCTAACGTTAGCTCCACCGGAGACAGGACCCGACAGGCCGCGGAGACGCCTGCTGCAGCCGTTAGCTCGCCTGATGTCTGCCTTTTAGCCTCAGATGTTTGATGGACACAACTAACATGCTAAAACATGGAGAAAGCTGCGCAGCCTTTTTGGAGGGACGACACCGAGCTAACGGAGGGCTAACGTGCACAG
The DNA here is from genome assembly GCA_038048925.1 of Garcialebias charrua. Lineage (NCBI taxonomy): Eukaryota > Metazoa > Chordata > Actinopteri > Cyprinodontiformes > Rivulidae > Garcialebias > Garcialebias charrua. The sequence continues at coordinate 10,908 of JBBPBX010057614.1, forward strand.
CTATGGAGCAGCTAATGCTAACGCGGCGCGGAGCCTGCTTAACCAGCTCAAAGTAAGAAATTAAATTTTTTTTAAATCCAAATGTGTTTTTTGCTAATTATGTACTACACTGTGTTAGGATAGGCGAAGTGCTTGGTAACTGTACAATAATGTACATGTACGTGTAGGCTCGGGTGGTCCCCGACTTACGTCAAAATCGGGTTACGAACGGCCTGTAGGTCCGGAACTCGTTCGTAAATCGCGGACTCCCTGTACTCTCCAAGCCGTGCTTACTGTGGTACAAATCATAAAACAGGGGGTAATGTGTACTGCAGGTCATTCTTTTGTAAGAATTAATGAGGAGGTCAATATTAATACTGACCTCTTTATCCTTAATTAATCTACTTATTCAGATTGAATAGTAAATTCACGGATTCTGTTCTTTTTCAGTTTACCCAATATTTCTGTGATCTTTATGATGGATAAATACACAAAGCCATTAAGTGACAAAGACGTTAACTTAGTTTGATATGTCAAAGAGACACTATCATTTATTTAAAATAAATCAACTAAATTAACACCATTACACTTGATTGACATGATTTCACTTTCTTTCAATTCAAATACGTCAGCACACTTAAATTTAACACAACAGACATAAATATTAGATGTTAAGCATATTTAGTCTGTGGGCTCTTTAACTTAAAAAATATAGTTTCCAGCTTAGGTTGAGAGGGAAAAGAAATAGGAAAGATTTATGGAGGAAGAAAAGTTAAGAGTTTTAGGGAGTTATCTTGATGTGTTTAACCAGAAACATGGCAGTTCTCCGGCCGATTAAAGCTACACGTTGGTACCCTTGGCAAAGCATTTGACGACTTGTTACCTCGTGAAGATGGTCAGTCTCCCTCGGTCCAGTTTGGTCAGTTCGTTTACCATTCTCAGCGTCTCCAGACGTGCGCCTTGACTCGAACCGAAGTAACGGCAGCTCCTGGTGCTGTTGTTCAAGATAAGACGTTCCTTAAAGGAATGTCAATAAAAGAGAGCTTTTCAGCTGTTGAAGATGGCTTATAACTTGGCATGTTATAAGTCTTTAACTGAATGACGTGTCCTTAGCGTGTGACTAGACGATCATCAGTTCTTTGGAGAAGACCATGGTTTGAGGCTTACTCCAGCAGACTTCTTTTTGAAAGTAAAATGTGAAGGTTTTAACTGAGACGTGACCCAGAAAATGTGTTCTTTCTGATTGGCCGAATGGCATCATAAGTTGATGTGAGGATGACATCAACATGTTGAAAGGGGGTCAAAAGATTAGTTTGTCAGAAAGATAAAGTGTTAGTTTCAGATGTCAGCATTTTATCATAAAACTGATTCCTTTGCTTTAACACTTTAACAAAATACTGTTGGTTTGATTAAAACAACGTCATTAAGCATCACATATGGGACCTATTAATGATAATAGCTTGATTATTAAATAGGACAAAAACAAAAGTCTCTGGATGTCTAGATTGTCCTGAGCTCAAGCTAAAATGAATGAGATAAAGTGTTCCTTTTATCTTCACATGCAAGTTCGAGAGGAGAGGAGAAATCCTCCATGTACAACATTTTGAATTAAGCAGAGTATTTGATTTATCTGACATTAAAATGTACTGATGCTCTTACAAATAAAATTATTCATTTGATCACATCAGCCTAAAATCAAAGATAGAAATAGTCTCTTATTGGTGACTATGTTATCAGATTATAGCTAAATGAATAATTTCGTAGTAAATGTCTTGCTTTACTGAGAGGTCAGTAAAGGTCATCACTGGACAGTTCAAAAACCTTAATTTGACCCTGGGTAGGTCCACTACATCTCCCCCCTTTTGGAAGCCATCGCCAGTCCTTGGGGATGGGGTCCAACACGAAAGGAAACCTTGAACTGTCTTTGATCTTGAAGTAATCCAGCAAGTGGAAAAAAAAAAATCAAAAATTATAATCCCATAAAGTTTTTGGAAATTCCATACTGTTCGTAGGTAATCCCATTGCGAAAAGCTTTTAATCCTTTGGAAAACAAAGTCTGTTAACTCTTGGAAAACAAAGTCTGTGATCCCTTGGAAAGCAAAGTCTTATAATCCACAGCGGTAATTCCACAGCAGTAAATCCCCAACGATTAGTTTTGTTGAATGATCAGCAACAATTGTTTTCATAATCAGCATGTAGAGGGGATCCCTCGATCTGACGCAGAGGAGGCGACCCTTGGATGAAGGTTGAAGACCAAGCGTTGGAGCTGCAGGTCCCCACATCGATGGTTGGAGGCTGGTTGGTTTCCAGTCCGTGCCACTCTGGTTCTATGTGTCATGCATTTATGTGGTTTTTAAGGTGGGCTTATGATTGGGATTTTACATTAAGCCTTACCTATATGCACCTGGTATGTAAGCTATCATGGTTTAGATCAGCTACAATTACCAATTAAGGGGTGGATCAAATCTATAAATTAGGTATAGGGATCTGTACCTATAGAATTTTGGAGGGCTTCTGTAACGAAGGCCTCTAATTCCAAACTATTCCTCCATTCATTACTTAGTTTAGGTTAAACTAACATAAAATGAAATATAGTTTGATCTAAATGTCTGTTGTCTTTTAGACGAACGACGTAGGATTTGGTATTCCTAATAAATTTTGAAGTCTATGGCGAGACTCATCAAAATGAATAGACAATCTAGAATAGAAACGATCAAATCGGTTCAATTTAGAAATTGTGAGGTCAATATAGTTTATGGTACCTCGAGTAGCTTTAAACTACATTGACTCTTCGACGATTGAGATTTAACAAAACGAACTGCATGTTGGCATAGTTAAATCCATATCATTCATTAACCAATGTTAATACAAAACCTTTTTGGCTGGGAGTGTTCAGAACCAAACAATATCTCAACTAATGACAACAGTAATGACTAAACAACAAGGAAACAACGTTTCACTGCTTCGACACACTCTTGTCGTCAGATTCCAAAGTGCAACACACAAGAAAACAGGTCTCAACTTTATGACCGAGGTCAAATTAAATCTCGTGGATTTAAACGGTTGTTAAGATTAGTTTTTGTTGTGGGTTTTAGGCTTAGCGTTTCTAAGTTCAAATTGGACAATGCGACTTATAGGGTGGGAAATACGGTAGTTTAAACCTGATTAGTTTATTTACTAACTTGTGTTTGGACGACCTTATTATCCCATGAAGTCGGTGAGTTTGTGAGATCTTTGTCTTTTGTGGAGTCATTGAACGCCTTGTAAGGTTTGATCTGATTTCGATGTACCCATTTAGCAATTGGCTCTTTGCGGCCTTTGCTGATTTTGATTTCGTAGACGACTGAGGACACTTTGTCTGTTATCAGATGAGGTCCAGTCCACCTGGGCATTAGTTTGCGGGCGAGAGTTCCGGTCTCGGACCCTCCTTTCCCGGTTGCTGGGGCGAACGTATAGTACCAGACTCTGTCTCCCACTTGGAGTTCATTGTGAGAGGCCTTCTGGTCGTAGTACGCCTTACGTCCTTCAGCGGATTTTTCCAGGTTTTTCTGGGCGAAAGCAAAAGTGTTTCTGAGGTGTACATTCAAATCTTTCATGTATTGTTGTGTGGTGTAGGCTGTCGCCATGGCGGCGTCGCCTGGTTGGTACAACAGGTGTAGAGGGAGAGTCATTTGTCGACCGGTCATCATCTCGAAGGGAGAGATGCCAGTTGATGTGTGTGGAGTGGCTCTTATGGCCATGAGGACCAGAGGGAGTTTCACGTCCCAGTCCTTGTGGTTTGCAGCCACGTATTTCTTCAAAATACTCACCACAGTTCTGTTTGCTCTCTCTACTTGGCCTGAAGCCTGTGGGTGGTAGCCGACATGAAAGTTGGCCTTGACGCCTAGCGTCTTCCACAGTTCTTTCATCACTTCACCTGTGAAGTGTGTACCTTGGTCTGAGTTCACCCGAAGGGGAAGTCCAAACCTTGAGAATATATGATTCATTAACAACATAGCAGTGGTTTGTGCTGTGTCGTTAGGAGCTGGTAGGCATTCTACCCATTTGGTGAATGCACAGGTTACCGTGAGAAAATATTTATTTCCTCTAGAGCTCTTAGTGAGTGGTCCAACCCAGTCGATCTGGAGGTCAGACCATGGGAATGCAATGCCTCTGCTTTGCAGTGGTGCTCTGTGAAGTGGTCTGGTTGGCTGAAACTGGCCACAGACCACGCACCCTTCAATGTAGTCCTTGACATCCTTTTTCATTCCAGGCCAATAGGCAATTTGTTTTAATGCCGTCAGCGTGGCTTTATCTCCTTTGTGTCCTGCGGACGGGAGATCATGGGCATGAACTAACATCACCCCCCTTTGGTCATGGGGAACCACGAACACAGGTGAGGACGTTGGTCCATGAGCGAAAGTTAAGATGCCCTTGATTAGTTTTAGCTGTTTGCGCAGCTGATAGAGGACCTTAAGGTCTGGATCGGAATCCAGGTCGTCTTTAGACGGACTATTTTTGTTCGGATCAGTCAGGTACAGTATCATGGAGTTGATAGCAGGATCCGACTTTTGTAGTTGGATGATGTCTGGGTCAGTCAGTGCGGGTCGTACAGAGACTGCGTTGTCAGCAGGTCTGGCTGCGGCCTGGGCACGTGTGACTGCCATAACCCTGACTGAAGGATGTATTGGCAGAGTCTCGATTAACCAGGAGGGGTCGAAGGACCATAGAGGACCTTCGTCGGCTCCTTCTTTGGCCAAGGAATCTGCAATGTCATTGTAGTACTTGTCATCGCCTGGGACTCTAGAATGCCCTGGAACTTTCTTCCAGTAGATCTGTAATCCGTGTGACGTCACCAAGTGATCACACGCAATGAAAAGCTCTTTGTGTTTGACCACTTTTCTGTCGCTTGTTAGGAAACCGTTCAGTTTCCACACAGCGAGGTGACAAGCGAAACTCAAACGAGCATAGTTAGAGTCAGTGCAGATAACTAGCGTCTTGATGGAGCGTTCTACTACCATCTGGAGAGCTATTAGGATTCCTGCAATCTCAGCATACTGAGAAGTCTGAGAGCCTAATTTGTAGCTGAAAGTTATCTGCTCTTGGTCTTGGAGGAGGACCCCTCCAACACCTGCTCTGCAGATCTTGTCGCGGAGGAATGAAGATCCATCCACGTACAACGTTGTCATATCTTTGCAGATATTGTCATCAAAGAAGTGGTGATTCGGGTCTTCAGTTACTGGGGGTTTTACCTCAACCGGCGGCTGGGTGGCTGGTACATCTTGTGTACACTTCTGGCAGATTGCCAAGTCCGTCCCCAGATGTGACTTCTTGTTTTGACCATAACGTATGTCTAGGTTAAAACTTTGAAGCGCCATGAGCCACGTTGCAACACGTGAGTTTGTCACCACACCATCTCTGATGCGTTCACTGTTAAGAAAGGTCACTGGCTGGTGTTGTGTTTCCACAATGATTTTCTGTCCACCAATGTAGCTGGAGAAATGTTTAACTGCCCACACTGTGGTCAGTAAAGCTTTCTCACAGTCTGAGAATCTCAACTCGGGGCCTGCCATCGTTTTGCTGGCATAGGCTACTACACGTTTGTCTCTGTCGTGTATCTGGTACAGACCTGCACTTATGCAATGAGCTGAGAAGCCCACCTCCAAGTAAAACTCTTTGTTGTAGTCTGGGTAGACTAAACAAGGGGCTGACTTGATCCTGTTTATAAGAGCGTCCATTGCCTGTTGCTGTTTGTCAGTCCAAACAAATGGTACGTCTTTTTTAAGGAGTTCAGTCAGTGGTTTCGCAAGGTCCGCATAGTTCTCGATGAATTGGTTCGAGTAGTTACACACGCCCAGAAAACTTTGTAGTTCTTTGAGATTGGTGGGGACTTTGAGATTGTCGAGGCCTTGGGTGCGAGTCAGCTGTGGTTGTACTCCGTCAGGACCTACAAGTAGGCCAACGTAGTCCACTTTGGTTCTGCACCATTGGCATTTTGACAGTGATATCTTAGCACCAGCAGTTGTCAGCTGATTCAGAACGTGGTCGATCTCAGCCAAATGTGAGTCCAGTGTTGGCTGCCTCAAAAGGACATCGTCCACGTAGATCAGTGTTCCACGCTCGTGGGCGTCTGGACATGCTTTGTTCAAGAAGATGTTGAACTCTGCAGGTGAGTTAGCGTAGCCAAAGGGACACCTGTTAAAGGTGTACTGACGGCCACCAAAAGTGAAAGCTAGTTTGTACTGGTCCTCGGCGCGCACAGGGATGGTCCAAAAACCAGAGGCGACGTCGAGAGTCGAGAAGTACTTACCATTGGTGACCTTGGGCAGTTCCTGTTGGAGTTGCGTCATAGGCCATCTGGATAAGGGAACTTGTTTGTTTAGCTTTCGGTAGTCTATAGTGAGTCTCCACTTACCATTAGGTTTTAACACCGGCCATAAAGGCGCAGAGTAAGTGCTGTTACAGTATCGGATGATACCTTTTTCTAACAGGTCATTAATGATTTCTCTGACAGGTTGATGTGCTGCCAGAGGAATCTTGTACTGTCTGACAAATGCAGGGGGAGCATTAGGCGGGGTTGGGATGCTCACTGTGTGGAGCGTGGTCAACCCACAATCCATCGAGTCAGTTGAGAATGATTTCTCATATTTTAGAAGAACTTTGCGAAGTTTGTCCCTTTCTTCATCAGTTTTCAGGGCGTCGGCTTGGGCGACCACCTGGTCAATCTGTGAAGCAACTGAGAGGGATTCTTGTTCTTTGGGGAGCTCCAGCGAGTCCCCTTCAGTGTCGTAAAACCTGTCAACAGGTAGTGCACTGTAAGTTTGAGGACATAGACTGTCTCCTCGGTTGAAACCGAACCGGTTGACCGTGTCATGGTCGGAATCATTGGGGGAGAAGAGAGCTATGGCCTGTGTTGGTTTCGTTAACAAGACTTGCCCCGTGTGTTGATTTGGGATCAAGATTTCTGGGAGTCCTCCCAGAAATGGAATGCTTAGCTCAAAATCATGAAAATCAGTAGAGATCAACCATCCTAGCTGTGTGTTTTTTGGGATCAGTACCTCTTCTGTGCTTGTGTTGCACACAGCAACAGTCGTGGTTCTGCAGTCGAGGGTCACTTGGAATGTGGCCTCCATGGACAGTCCTAAGTTGAAAAACATAGGAGATGGTTGAAAGTATGCCTGTTTTGTGCTAATAGCTTGTCCTTTCATGATGTGACACATCACCGGCTTGTTCATAACCTGAGGTGGTACCGCAGTGTTATGGCTGTTAGCAATCTGACAGACCTCTGGAATGGTCTGTCCAGCCTTAAGGTTCTCTGATGTTAGCACAGGAGAGTCCTTTGTGGCTGTGTCTAGTGACCACAGTACATTGTTGTTGATGTCCACTCGGACACCTAACCTTACCAAAATGTCGGAGCCTATGTAGGTTGCATGTGGTAAGTTCGGGACCACGAGGAACGGGTGATCCAGTACTCGTTGGTTCCAGATCAGTTTCAGGTCAATGATCCCTTTTGCGGTCATTACCTGTTTATCGTTGGGGTCCAACGAAAAGCGGAAAGCCTTTTTGTTCATTTCTAGACCCAACTGTTTTTTAACCAAGGTTCCATAGAAAGCTTGGCTGATCGCTGATTTCTCCGTCCAAGGAGACAAAACAGCATCATCGGTGTGGGATCCTTGGATCTCAACACCTTTGACTACCTGCGGTAGGTAGTGTTCAGTGAGTGCTGACTGTTTCAGCTCGCAGAGGAGGCTCTCTTGTTGGGCCTTTTCTGCCTCACCTGTTGCTGAAGGTTCACTTACCGGGATTGTGCTCTCGTTGGAGGACCCCTTTGTGCCTTCCGCGGTACCTGCTGTAAAACAGTCAGTGTCACCATGTGTAGGCATATCGATCGGCAGTGGTTGGCTCACTCTGGTCCACATTGTTTGATCACCATAATCTATAATCGCGTCAAAGCGGTTTATAAAGTCTTGGCCAACCAAAAATGGGAATGAGTCAACGGTGGACACGTGTACCGGGTGGTATAGCGTCATTTCACCAATCTGCATATGAACCATGGCTATAGCTGTAAGGGTTGTACTCGTCTCTGAGAGTCCCTGCAGTACTACAGCACATTCTTTGAGGGGTATTTCCCTGTCAACCCCGCTAGCGGCTATCCTTAGCTCCTTCAACAGTGTGGGAGACATAATGGTTATGTCAGCCCCACCATCCAGGAGGGCCTCTTCTGTGAGGACCCCTTCTAAAGTGATTGACAGGTAAGCCTTCTTAGCGGGCCCCTTCCTGATAATGTTACACAGGAACCTACCAGGTTTTTTCCGACGTGTGTTACGTCTACCATTGTCTGTGTGAATTTCATTCACCTGTACTGGTAGTGCAGTCACACATGGGTCTGAGTGATCGGTCTGCGACGAGTCATTGTCTTTGGTGAGTGCGCTTTCCCCCCCTTTTTCTGATGAGGGGCTCTCGGACTCTGTAACAATGATGTCATGGTTACAGTCAACATCTTGTTGACCGTCTATACCCTGATTGTCAGCATCCTGACCATCAGTATCTTGGCGACTGTCAGCAATCGTGGCATTGCTGTTATTAGTGTGTTCTGAGTCACTATCAATGATAGTGCTACACATCACACCAGGTTTGTTTTCCTTGTTTGTTTTTTTCAAACTTTCTAACAACCGACGTATGTTCTCCATCTCTTCTGAAGACAGAGGTTTAGGGCCTTTTTTCTGGAACTTCTGTGGGTTTTTCCTCGCCCCAGACTGTTCAGTTTGAGGTGCAGGATCTGGCGCATTGCTCGGGGGTCCCCTCTGGGACCACCCTCTTCCATATGAGTCACCTTGGGACCCATATTTCTTTTTCTTTTGGAAAGCCCCCCTTTTTTGATGATGGGGTTCTTCCTCTTGATGCGGCCTGTACCACTTAGGGTCTCTGGACCCCTTTTGGTCTTTGTTCCAGCGGACACCTTCATTTTGCGGTCTGTCAGGTTGGAAATATTGCTTATTCTCGGCTTCCTTAAAAGAGTGAGCTGGCGCTCTTGCTCCTTCAAGGTCTAGCGATTGGTATTTGACCTTTTCACCAGGACACACTTCAAAGGGTGTCTTGTTTGGTGAGCGACCTGTAAAAACATCTATCGCGCACTCTCTTATGTCTTCGATGGACCTCCGTTTATAGTTTGCGCTGACATGTACTTTCTCTCTTATGTCAGGGCAGAGGTTTTGGCTGAAAATATACTTAAACCCTACCTCCTCCTCCATTTCAGGTTCGCATCTGTCCCCGAAATAGGCACGGAATATTCGGTCATAATATGACCTTGGGTGTTCATTCCTACCTTGCTTGACGTTAGCTGCTGTTATGATGCCATCGGGCCCCGTGCAAGGAGAAAACTCCCTTATCAGCGCAGCACAGAGAAGACTGTAGTCTTTCATCACTGCTTCTCGTTGACGCTTCATAAAAGCATGCACCGTCCTGTCCGATGTTAACCTTAACAGACAGATTCTATCATCATCTGTAGCTTCTGGGAAACGTTGAAGCTGGAAATCAAGGTCCTCGAGATAGATCTTGGTTTCGTGTGAGCCCATTGGGCCAGGGGCGAAGGTTTGAATGCTTTTCGCCATATTCCGTAGTTCAGCCATTGATAGAGGTATTTGTGGGTTATTATCAGATCCACCCACCGGCGCATCCGGTGGGATTGTCGGTTTTAGAGGCCCCAAGGGACGGCGCGGTGGTGTTGGAGGGAGTAGTGCATCTGGCATGGGCGGGGGCGGTGGAGGAGGGAGTAGGTCATCAGGTATGGGAGGGGGCAGCGGAGGCGGTGAGTTCTCAAGGTGTTTACTCATGAGACCCAAACATTTTCTCTCTTCTTCAAAGAGTTTGTTCATTGCTGATGCACGCTCTATTTGACAACTATTCAGTTGGACTTTTAACCCATCATTTTCACGTTGTAACATCATGTGCTGTTCTTGTGATTTTCTATAATCTTCTTGCAGCCTTGTGTACCGTAGTGATAATGATTCCAGGGTGTCCGTGCATTTTTCCAGCGCGTCTCGTGCCTCCCCACAATCCGCCTGAAGCGACTTGTATTGATGGTAATACGTATCCTTCTCCACCACACATTTTTCCAAATCATCTTGTGATTGGTCAAAATCCCTTTTTAACACTCTGCATTCTTCGTAGAGACTACGCGTTTGTTCAGCGCTGCCAATACTCGACTGTGTTAAACTCTTTACCTCCTGCTGTAAAGCGGCAACCTCCATTTGTGCTGTTAAACATGATGTAGAGACAGCCCGGCGTACAGCAGTTTCAAAGTCTAGCTTGGCCTTTAACAGAAGGCTTAATTTAGCCAAACGTTTATCTCTGTCTGCTTTCTTTTCAGCCGTTGTGGTTCCAGCTGTTACAGTTTTTAATGCACTGTCCACATCTGCTTCCTCCATCAACTGTGTCTCTTCATGGTAGTTTGTGATGGGCCCTGTGAGTGAAAATAAGGCACATTCGATCCAATCTGCTTTGGTCGGGTCGTGGCCTTGAGGTGGCACAGGCTGCCCTGTATCAGTGGTGTCAGGGGTCTCACCCTCTGTGCCTGCCATCTTTTATCTGGATTTTCAGTGAAAATCAAAATAAAAGATGTTCTGTATTCGTTATTCTAAACTTTTCACTATTTGAAATAAACAGGAAAGTTTAAATGTGCACAGGACAACTGTGGAAGATGATGTGTCAGAGAAAGGAAGAGAAAGAAAAAAAATCTTTCAGTTATCTGGAGTGAAAACTGTACTTTTGTTTGTTATTTTAAATTCTTTGTATTTAAAATAAGCAAAAATGTTTGTCCGTACCTCTGTTATTCTAAATATTTTATTTAAAATAAACAGGAGCTATTGTTTGTGTACAGAACAAAATTAAAAGCTGGTAACTCACCATAAAATGCTGACTTTTTATGATGTTTTTTAAGAAAACTCATCTGTCAACGTCTTTTAACCAACAGGGGGCAGCTTCGAGTCTTAATTTTAATCACGAGGAAACTGATTTTTCTAATCAGTATTTAAACTAAAAACAACCTTTTCAGAGTTAGTTTCTAGTGTATCAGTGATAAACGCTCGAACCGCGTTCTTGTCAGAGACAAATCTCTGGTGTTAGACAGTTTAGATGGCTTTAAAGAATGTTTAAACTCTCAGTGAAACTCAGTTTGTTCTGTCAGCGTGTGTGTGTGAACTGCGTTGAAATGACGACAAGAATGGGCGGGCCAACGCAGCGTGCGTAGCGCGTCACCAGCTTCTTACGTGAGCGAGGCGGAGCTCGCTACAACATACGTGACGTCAACAAATCAATCACAGCATATGTAGTTCAATCTCCAAGCATTAATGGCGAATGTAGTTTCTCACCTTCGACCAATGTAGCGCCGGAAATGACGACAAAGTGGGCTGGTCGCAACGGCGTGCGACGTGATTGACAGCTCACAACAGCGAATCAGCGTTCGCTACAAGAGTGATTGACAGCTCCCAGTACTAGTTTCATCCAA
>JBBPBX010057615.1:0-14915 GCA_038048925.1 Garcialebias charrua
TATATATATACAGTACCAAGGACCCTACACAATTGGATTCATGATAACAGGATTTCTGCTTTTTGAGTTGATGGTTACCTGGCTTATCAACAAATTCAGAAAACGTCAGCAGCTGTTCTGGCCATTGTTAAGCTACCTGGCATGCAAGGAATGCATCATGTGGTCAACACTCAGACTCATGCTGTGCGAGTGAATCTCGCTGGCGGGAAGGAATAGATCTTGGAAGCTCGACCCAACATATGTAATCACAATTTGACATTTTGGAGTCACCATGAGTTGTACTAGCGAGACTGTAAAGACAGATGGAAATTAACAGAACTTGGCCTGACCCAAAACAAATGCTGATATCTGAATTTGGCTCTCCCTGCACTGGCCTTGGAAGGCTGACTATCTCAATTACTCCTGGATGTTATAGAAACAAGACACTCTGCTCCCCCATTCCCTACCCGCTCCACTCCCAAATTATATGGACCTGTATCAGAGCGCAACTGAGCCAGTTGATAAACATTGCACCACCTTTTATCAAGACTATGGCTGGGGGGGTGGGGTGCTTCTGGACAGTGCTCACGGACTATTTCCTTTCAAACCCTGCTGATGCAGCAACCTAGGAGATGCGAAAGCACCAATGGCTGCGTCGCTCACTTGGTGGCCTGTGCTGGGACCCCCCACCCTCCACACCCTCCACACACGTCTCATGTTTGTATGTTGCTTTTATTATGTGCTGTTTTTTTTTGTGGTTTGTCTGTTGTTGTTGTGTGTTTGTTTGTTTTTTTTTTTTTGGGGGGGGGGTTGCAGCGTGCAAGATTTGATTTTTTTTTTACTTTTCTTCCCTTGTGTTCCCCTTTTTCTAATCTAACTGTCAAGATGGCCGTGGGACTGTCAAGATGGCCGCGCTCAGAGCAGCCGCAGCTTCACGAGTTCCCGGTTCATCTCTAGTTTTTAGTAATTTTAATAGTGTTTTTGTACCTGACTCTGCGCGTTTTTTGCGGGTGAATTATAGCCGAACTGAACTGTTAAGAATCGGAGCGGATTTACCACAGGGCACAGCTGAAATCAGCAACGAACTCAAATCAGAGCTCGGAAGATTGGAGCTGCTAAGAACGTCCTTCTGGAAGCAGACGCGCTCCAGGGGAAAGAAAAGGAAGCGGTGCTCACGAGGAAAGAAGCGGGGCTGCCGAGCAGGAATTATGACGAGACTGCGGGCAGACGCTAAAACCGGTAGACCCCCGATGCCGGCTCTTTTTCTGTCTAACGTTCGCTCGCTGGACAACAAAATGGATCTACTTCGTTTGAGAGTTACCACGTCGGAGGAGATGAGAAGGTGCTCCGTGCTCTGCCTGACAGAAACGTGGATCTCTGAGGACACTCCAGACTCTGTTTACGAGCTGGATAATAGGCTCTTTTTCAGAACAGACCGGTGCACCGAGACTACGGGGAAAACACGAGGTGGCGGTGTTTGTATTTACGTACACAAAGACTGGTGCACGAACTGTGCTGTGATAAAAAGAGCTTGTTCAGCTGCCGTGGAGTTGATCACAGTAAGGTGTCGCCCGCACTATATGCCCCGTGACTATTCAGTGATCTTAATCAGCGTTATTTACATAGCCCCTGATGCTAATGCTAATGACGCCCAGGGAGAAATTCATGACTTACTCACCTCGCTGCAATGTAAATATCCTGAGGGGCTCTTCATTGTTTGCGGAGACGTGAATCACGTAGATCTTCAAGTCTCCCTCCCAGCCTTCAATAAGAACGTCTTCACAGCTACGAGAGGAGATAAAACGCTCGACCAAGTCTTCACTAATGTAAAGGGAGCGTACACGGCGAAGACACGCCCACCGCTCGGAGCTTCCGATCACTGCTCTCTGATCCTGGCTCCAAGAGAACTCCCCCCACTCAGGCGCTCCAAGCCGGAACAAAGAGAGATAAGAATCTGGCCTCAAGATAGTTCCCCCATGTTGAGAGACTGTTTTGAGAAGACAAACTGGTCTGTTTTCAGAGAAGCAGCTACTGATGGAAGTTCAGTGGATATGGAACTGTATGCTTCCTCAGTCCTGGGCTACATCAGTACATGCTCTGAAAATGTATCCATAAAAAAATATGTTAAATCCTACCCGAACCGGAAACCCTGGTTAAATAAAGAAGTTCACGCCTTGCTAGCAGCCAGGGATACTGCATTCAAGTCAGGAGATAAAGAGGAGCTGAGAAAGAGCAGGAAAGAACTGAAGGATGGCATTAAGAAGGCCAAGGCCACGTATGCACAGAGGATCGAGGGACAGTTCACCTCACAAGACCCACGGAGCATGTGGAAGGGTATTAAATGCATAACAGATTACAAAGGCAAGAACAAACAATGCCCCAGGGACCCATCTCTGCCTGATGCCCTCAATAAGTTTTATGCACGTTTTGATGATCCAAACAGACCAGCTAGCACCAGACTCACCTCATCACCAGATGAAGAGCATCTCAGGGTGACCGCAGCAGAAGTGAGAGGCAGTCTCAGAAAGATTAATCCTCATAAAGCAACCGGACCAGACAACATCCCAGGGAAAGTTCTGAAGGAATGTGCGGACCAGCTCTGTGAGGTGCTGGCTGACATCTTCACCACCTCACTTGCACTGGAGTCAGTTCCCACCTGCCTGAAGACCGCGACCATCATCCCAGTCCCAAAGAGCTCCACAGTGACTGGTCTGAATGACTATAGACCAGTGGCCCTCACCCCGATAGTCGCTAAATGTTTTGAGAAACTGGTCATGTCCCACATCAAGGCAACCGTCAACATCAACGAGGACCCTCATCAATACGCATACCGTGAGAACCGATCAACAGAGGACGCCATTTCTTCCGTGGTCCACACTGCTCTCACCCACCTGGATCAGAAGGACTCATACGTGCGTCTGCTCTTTGTGGACTTCACATCTGCCTTCAACACCATGATCCCCCAAACTCTGATAGACAAACTATCTACACTTGGACTAAGCCCCTCTATTTGTAACTGGGTACTAGACTTCTTAACAGACAGACCACAGTCCGTGAAGATCCACAACTTCTCCTCCTCCACCATAACCCTCAGCACTGGCTCTCCTCAGGGATGTGTGCTGAGCCCCCTTCTGTTCACTCTGCTCACATATGATTGTACAGCCACACTTCCAGGCTGTCATATTGTTAAGTTTGCAGATGATACAGCGGTGGTGGGATGCATCACAAACAATGATGAGTCCAGCTACAGACAGGAGGTGGAACATCTGGAGAGCTGGTGCAAAGAGAATAATCTTCACATGAATGTGAAGAAGACAAAGGAGATGATTGTGGACTTCAGAAGGAACAAACACACCCATGCCCCACTGAAAATAGGTGGGTCTGCAGTGGAAGTGGTCTCCAGCTACAAATACTTGGGTGTACACATGAATGATAACCTCAGCTGGAGCAACAACACCACCAGCCTGATCAAGAAAGGTCATCAGAGACTCTACTTCCTCAGACGGCTGAGACGTGCTGGTCTGAGCAGCCCAGTTCTCACCTCGTTCTACAGGTGTGCAGTGGAGAGCATCCTGTGCTCCAGCATCAACGTGTGGCATGGAGGCTGCACAGTTGAAGAGAGGAAAGCTCTACAGAGAGTGGTGAAGGCTGCACAGAAGTCTGTTGGAGTCAGTCTCCCCACCATCACAGACATTTACACCTCCAGATGCAGGAAAAGAGCCACCTGCATCATGAAAGACCTCACTCATCCAGCACACTCACTCTTTGCCCCACTCCCCTCAGGACGGAGGTTGAGGAGCATCAAGTGTAGAACCACTAGACTGAGGAACAGCTTCTACCCTGAGGCTGTTAGACTCATGAATAAATTAAAATAAAATAAAAAATAAACACTGCAAAATATCATATCATGCTGATGCTGATCTGTTTTCTTGTTGCTGTGTTCATCTGTGTTCATCTGTGACCATCTGCTCATACAAACTCATGTTCGTGCTGCTGTTTATTCCCACTATATTAGGCTTAGTGTATTACTAGTTGATGTTTTTCTTAGTTAATTCTAGATGTTATTACTGTTTTTCTATTGCATTTGTTGTTGGATGTAACTGGGACCCCGTGTACATAATCTCGTTTTCATCACATGTACCACATGCGCTACAAATGACAATAAAGACTCTCTGACTCTCTGACTCTAACAAAAAAGTTGTGCCTCTCAGAGGCTGCCGCCTCAGCCACCCCGTCTACCCAAGTACAGTATGTGTCTGTTGTTTGTTTGTGGTTCTTCCGATGGGCTGTACTGAAATGTAATTTTGTTGTGCTCTATGCAATGACAATAAAGCTGATTCTAAAACTATTGTATAAATACCTGTACAATAATTATTGTATATTTTGTAACACCGATAGGTAGTGCCTTTAAAGAAAATACTACAGATACACAGCAAAAATGCCAGGAGAATATTTTACAGTAAGTACACTCTTCATACGCAAATAAATATACAGTATTACCATCTGTGCATGGCCAGAAAGAAATTCAAACAGAGATTTCTAAAAAATAATATTCAAAGCCAAATCTTTATTTTGTGACTATCCAATCCTAAAACTCAGTGTAAAGGACCGCAGTAGTCCCTTGAACTCCTGTGCAATTTATTTTATTTTTTCCCAAGGCATGACTTTTGCATTATGGCACGTAGCATTTTGCAGCATGTTCAAATGGACTGCTAACTGGCTGCAGAGCAACTTGGATTTTATTGTCTAAAACCTCAAACGTCAATGTAAATAATCATGGAAATTAAAATGATCATGCAAACAGTTTTAAAATGGTCATGGGTCACTACGGATGTTTTGCAATTGGAGTCGTTTTTTTCTTGGCAAGAATCAGTTTTGGAACTTTGCACTCAGGTTAGCAATTAGCTCAACTTCCCTGAGAGAAATCCTGTCTGGTATTTTTAACCGGATGATGCTTTGAGAGTTCTACTGCCTGTAAGATACAGTGTATGTCTACCTGATGACTTCACAAAGCTTAATTTAACAATATCAGACTATCCCTTTGATAGCTGCATTTTTTTATTGTTATGTTGCGCCTAAATAATTAATCTGCCACTGAGGGAACTCAGAACCATCTTATTTGACAGGTTCAGCTGTTTCTGCCACATATTCCCATGTTGCTTCTCATCAAATTCGATTTGTATAAAGATAAAGCTGATGTTTTATTTATTTATGCCCTCTGAGACAGCCTGTAGGTACCTTCTGGGTGTCAGGAGTTGCATGTACAGTAGTCAAAGGAAACGGGGGTGGGGAAAGCAAGAAAAAGTAGAAGGCGGTATCTGTCCTCTCACCTGCTGGCAAATGCTTTATTGAAATTCAGTAAGGAAATTTTGTGAAACCTCTATTGGGGTTGGTCATATAATTTTAAAGTGCTTCATTACAGCAGTGGTTGCGGCCTGTGGGACATCATCGTTTGAGACGTGACATGCCCCATTCATCACTGTAGGAATAAGAACTAAAGGCCAGGGAATATGCCAAAACACAAGCTAATTTTTATTGTAAAATCGCTGCTTTACTCAGCATCTGTTCTGTAATAAAACAGGAAGCTCCAGGTGATTTAACGCTGGCGATAAATTAAAGGTTTTAGTGACACAAGACCACATTATCAGTCGCTGTGGTGACGCAGACAAATGTTCTTTCAGCATTATTGAAATCAAAACATGGAATCCTGTGAAACGTTAATCTTTTTTGTGTGCAAAGGGGTTATTTTGCTAAATTTCTTGAAAAATACAAAAGAGCAAGTTCGTTTTTGTTTTTTTCTTTACTGGGTTGTTACGTTATAACCAGTGCTTCTGCTATTCTTTCTAATTATGCAAACATCTTGGTGGCACATAAATCTTCCACAGTTTTTACACTCAAAGTTTCATGCTTGTTTATTTAAAAAGAATAACTCAAATGGATAAGGATGACTAAGCAACTTTACAGGGTATAAATCAACAAAAATATACAGTTGGGTGAACAATGGTTTTTAGAAAACAAACAGACCCATACATTTGACATATTAGATTTTTTTAAAAGCTACATGCACATGGAGAATAGCTTCTAAACAATAGAGATTTTTCAAAAGTCTGGATTAACAACCTGTATGTTTCAAACCTCTTCTTTCATAGACCAAACATAACTGAATCAGGGTTGTCCAACCCTGGTCTTCGAGGACCACTATCCTGCATGTTTAATGTTTCCCCACTCCAACACACCTGCTTTAAATCAATGTAGCAGGCTTCTGCAGAACACGAAGAGGTAATTCAACCATTAAATCAGGTGTGTTGGAGCAGAGAAACAAGTAAAACACGGAAAGTGACTCTTGAGGATCAGGTTTGAACACCCCTGGTTCAACAGAGGTCATCAACACAAAAAAAATAGTTCTGATTTGATCAAATATTTGCTATTAAAAGTTAATATATTTGGTATTTCCCAGAATGGTGAAATTTTAATGTAACTTGCAGAAAGTGATCACTGGATGTAGCTTTTGGAGTCAACCTGATTTAATTAATTTATTTATTATTAACATTTATTTAACCAGGCCAATGCCACTGAGATCACATATCTCTTTTGCAAGGGATGCGTTGTTACGACCGGTGAGGATCAAAACACATTTGAAGGACGCAGGACACAAGGAAAAAGGTTTAACAGAAATTTATTAAAGAAACAAGGTCGTCTGTAGGAGGGGAACCACCTCCAGCTTCTCCGGGCGTCCCACGTCCTAAAAAAAAGAAAGTTCAACCGAAAAGTGGGTTTGGATAAAGCGGCCAAAAGGAAAATAAAGCTGCCCAACAGAGCCAACTCTATACAGAGCCGGCGAACCCTGTTAGACAGCGGGCTACCTCTACCAAAACTCTAGGCCTACAGGATGTAAAACAAAAATAGCGAAAACTAGACTACCGCTTTACCCAACCAAAAGTAATTAAAAGGAATTATGTTACAACAACAAAAAGGCACGAGCCCCCACACATAGCTGCCTCTAACAGACAGCCACCAGAGCCCTCAGACTCTGAGACTCAAAACCTCCACACTGTTCTGGCTCTTGCTCCCAGCTTATCAAAGGAAGAGCGAGCCAGCAGGTGTTTGCAGCTCAGCCAATCAAGCCTGATTAGCTGAGTAAAAAAGTGCAGCAGGAGGTTGCAGACTTCAGGTGACCTAAACTGAGGTTTAAACTTTTTTATTTATTTAATCCCTTCAGGATACATAACACTCCCACCGCTAAATGTTTTTTATGGGGTGATGTAGATGTGAGGTAAAAACATCGTACATGACCCATACAAAAACAGTGAGGTCACATGTAGCGGTCCTTATCACTCAAACAGACTAAAAACCTCATTAAAACTAGTCTGTCAAACCGCTAACAAACTCTCTACAGTCACTCAAAAAGTTTAAAACCAAAACAACGTCTTGGGTCTGGTTTTACCCTAAAAAGCTTTTGCTTATCAGACCCCAAACAAATACTAACACCATGGTTAATGGTGCCAATGTGAGACTGGATGCTTCTCACGACAACCAGGGGAAATCTGTCCTCCTCATTTCCTGCAATGGACAGCACCCCCATGTCAGTTGCAACAGCTCTGCCATCAGTCGCACTGTAAACACAGCAGAGACAGTTAAACTCAGAATCATTTACAACATGTCCTATATAAGGCAGCAGCATCTCATCTCTCACAGACAGTAACATGTTGTGTTCTTCAGACCCATCTCTTGCTTTAGGTTGATGCGACGGTCCCATGTCATCCACCACCACTTTCTCTTCAATTTCTGTAGCGGCAGAAATGGGACATAAAGGAGCAGGAGAAGGTGTCATGTGAGGCTTCATCTCTCTTAGGCTCACTGGGACATCCTCTTCCTCAGAGCTAAATAAAAAACATTCCCTCAGTTCAAAGTCATCCTCATTTAGCTCTTCTAAGTCTATTATGTCCTCATCTGACTGAACTGGGGTTTGTTTAGTTTCATGTTCAGTGTCAAACATCTGTAAGAAACAGTCACCGAGATCATCATCTTCTTCTTGAAAGTGAAGCAAGAGTTTCACCTCCTCCACTGGAATCTGCTCGACTTCACAGTTCACCATTAAGCTGTCGCTTAAATCGACCTTGTCCTGTTCTTGCCGTCGTTCCTCCGGTTGACAGTATTGAGGCGTCTCCTTCCATTGAGGTTCCAGAGGCGCTTGCATAGACGTAGTTGATGAAACAAAGTCAGGACATGCGTGTGGTAGCTCACCTGCTTGAGTGCAAAGCACTGGTGCAGTTACCACCGGATGACAGGCAGTGGGACAGGAATGTTGATTTGTCAGCCTCAACGCTCTCATCTCCTTCAGCAGCTCCAGTCTTTTTTGTTCCCACAGACGCTTCTTCTCCTGCAAAGCAGCTTGACGTTTTTGTCGTTCAATTTCCTGTTCTTTTATGAACGATTGATGTTTGAGTCGTAGTAGCTCTTTTTCTCTCATTATTTTATCTTCAAGTTCCTTTTGTCTGGAAGCATCTTCTTTTCTCAGACGCTCTTGTTCATCAATCTCAGGAAATATCCCAAGCTGGACCAATTCACACAGCAGTTCACTCTCTAGCCATCCATCATTAGCAAATTTTCTAACATCAATGTTAAAATGATCTGCTACACTCAGCTTTTGTACTCTTGTGCAGTCTGCAAAGACCTGCACAGTGGGTTGTTCAAGGAATTTATTTAAATTAAATGCCATGATGCAGACAAACAGCTTTAAGCTGTACCCTTCTTCAAAAGACCTTCACTGTAAACAACAGCAAAAATCCCAGCTGCATTTGAACGTAGCACAATCCAAAAACACACACAGCTGACAGTAATTAACACTATCAAGCAGCACACACACCTGCGTTTCAGCCTAATCAGCAACTAGGAGCTGGTCCTGTCAGCTCCAGAGAGAGTGCAAACTATAGCACACAGCTGTCAAAACACACCAAATGTAAAAAGGAGCAGTTAAGTCTATTAACTACATCTAACAAGTGCTCACAGTGCATAAGTAATACACCTGATGATTATATTCACGCGCTCTGGTTCTGTCCACCCGTTCAGAGGTTCTGGGTACAGGTATGTGAAGACTTGTCTAAATGTTTGAAAATTAATATCCCACTCTCTCCATCTGTTTGCTTATTGGGTATCTTTGAAGATGTTATACTAGAAAAAAATACATCCTATATGCTTTTCACTGCCTTATGCATCGCAAAGAAAACCATACTCGTAAATTGGAAAAATAAAAATAATCTTAGCGTTAATCAGTATAAAAATCTTCTGTTAGATCATATTAGTCTTGAAACAGCATCTGCCGACACATTGGATCAACCTATTTGGCATTCTTTGATCGGCTCCGTTACGTAGTGAGGGTGGGGGGTCTGGGATGTGGCCTTGTGGGGCATTGGGACTGGAGGGGGGGAGGTTGGGGTTTGGGGCGCCGGGGGGTTAGGGCTGCTTGGGCGGGGAGGACCTCGTCTTCGACCTGGGGAGGACCGGGGGGGTTCTGGGGGATATCTNAGGTGAAGTTTTTGGGTGTAATTATTGACAATATGTTGTCATGGAAAAAACATAAATTATGTAAAAACTAAAATATCAAGGTCTATTGCAGTGTTGTATAGAGTTAGAGATCTATTAAACGATAAAGCAATGTATTTGTTGTACAATACAATAATATTCCCGCATTTAATTTATTGTGTTGAGGTTTGGGGTACAGCGTGTAAAACTGTAACTAAACCTATTTTTATTTTACAGAAAAGAGCTATAAGGATTATCACTAGAAAACATTATTACCATCCATCAAATGTTTTGTTTTGCAAATTAAAACTACTGAAATTTTATGATTTGGTTGACTATAATATTCTTTTAATATTGTACAAAGCTCAAAACTTCAAATTGCACTCAAATATTCAAACGTTTTTTGTAAAAAGGAAAAGTACTTACAATCTTAAGGGAACAGATATTTTTGTTATGCCACAGCATAGAACTAGTTTAGTAGGTCTACTTTAATTTAAGTCTGTGGAATGGTTTAGAAAATGATATTAAAGCTGCAAAATCAATGACTTTGTTTAAGAAAATTATTAAAATTAGGTTTCTGGAAAAATATAAATTGGTTGGTATCAAAATTTTATATATGGTAAAGTATGATGAGTTACTTATTGTGTAGTGGTTTTTTTGTGGATTACTGTGTTTGAATTAATTGTTTGAATTAATTTTGTTAAAGAAGGGGCAGACATAATAAGATTTAATCTTCTTTTGATTCCTTTCATTTCATATATGGTTTGATTTTTTTTATTACGTGGTGTTGTAAATAGTATTTTTTTGTGTTCTTTTAACTTTGAAATGAATACATTTACAAAATAAAAATATAAATAATGTTTCCCTAAAAATGACACTGTGATATTATCAGCCACACGCCTTTATTCACAACAGCACAGTTCATCAAACCCATGTTTGAATTTCCTGACAGTGTCAGTACAAAGCAGCATCCTTTCAAAAGGAGAACACACGTAAAGGTTTATTTTTGAGGTAAGAAGCTGAAAGTAAGCGACTTATATGAGGGCACGTGGTTGCCAAGTGGCCTCAGATGTTGCCAGATGTTGCGCCGCTGTTTGTGTTGCACCGTGTTGTTGGTGGCGCTCTGCACCGTGCGCTCAGTCCTTTCACGCCAGCTGCTCAGTGGTCGCAGCCCAGCAGCTCCTGAGGCACCTTGTGCTGGATGGGCAGCATCCGGCCCGCAACAAAAAGCATGGTGCTGGCGAACTTGTAGAAGTGGTTTCCTTTGACGACGACAAGCCCGTTAGGGCCGCACATGGCGGCGTCGACCTTCTTGATGACGGACAGGGGACGCTGATTGGTTGCAACGCGAGGTGTAACTGACAGGTCCACGTCGTATATGTGTTTATCTGATGGGGGACAGGGAGCAAAACATGTCAGCAGACATGAATAGGAAACATGAGAAAGTCAAATATTTTGTGGAGTTGAACAAATAGATAGAGTAAAATATATTTAACTTATTGCTTAACGGTCAACTAACACGAGACATTTTAATTCAAAGATTTCTTTCTGACAAAAAAAAGTCAGTAAATTTTACTACGTTATTCTGAATCGTGTACCAACAAGAGAGACACTGAGGCTGAAATGGGTTTTCAGGTCATAACTGAGACTTGATGACTATAATTAAAGCTGGGGTATGTAAGATTGTAATGTAGTCTAACTTTTCAAACAATATATTTTTAACATATTTCTTCACTCAGTCACTATCTACTGACAAACTGATGTTAGACAAAGTAATCTCTGAAAAAATCTATTGTCCCCTTGCTTCTCTATCAGCATTTATAAAAACACTGAAAACACAAGAGTGACCAGGACACTGACAGCCAATAAAAACAGAGTTGTTTGTCACGCCCCAACCCACGCCCCCACCTGTCCCAGCCGCAGCTCGTTCTCATTCAAAGGATTGCAAAGCGATGCAGGACTGTTTTTTATGTGACACAAAATGTATTAAATATCCCTTCTTTATCCCAGAGCTGGACTTTTATTTAGTTTTTTTGCCAAAAGCCAAGTGATCGCTTCATCCTGCACTGACAGACATGAGGAAATGGATTTGTCACGAGTCACGAGCGAATTAAAACATGTCCAACGTTGCTTCGTGAACCTCTGATGATTTCTGCTGGATTTTGTGTTGTAGGATGAGTGATTCGTGGTTTTATTAAATTTTTTAAACAGTTATATTATCATATAAACACAGAATATCGCAGCGCAGACAGGAGGAGGTGGAGCATTCCAGACATTCCAGACCAGCGCTGCGACATGAGGAAGTCACGAGCGAATTAAATCATGTCCAAACGTTGCTTCGTGAACCTCTGCTGGTGTCTGCTGGATTTTGTGTTGTAGGACTAGCGCTCCATGGTTTTATTTTATTTTATTAGAAGGTTTTATTACCATAAACACAGAATATCGCAGCGGCTCTGAGCAGACAGAAGCAGGGGGCGGAGCAGATCCCAAGTTCAGCTGCAGAGCACGGACTGAGCCATATATGGCTCTGAGGGGAGGGAGCAGAATGCTTTTCTGCGCTGAAAATATTTCTAAGTCCCAGAGAGTCCCAGAGTGTTCAAATATCGCAGACCCTAGCTCTAATAAACCATGGAGGTCAGCGGAGCGACTGGACCCAGATGTGCTCAGATAAAATCAAACTTCTTCATTAAACCAACTAAAACTAAAGGCTGGCTGGGCAGCCAGGGAGGACTGAGACATCTGGGTCAGGAACGGAAGACCAGGACTTCATGAAACTCAGAAAGTATTTGTTGAAGCTATGATTGAATACCGTTTAGAGTAGGGATGCACCGATCCACATTTTCTTAATTCCGATATGATCCCGATACTTCACTCTGGGTATCGGCCGATATCGATCCAGTTCCGATATCATCGTGATCACTGATTTTATATGAGGCTGTAATAATTAATTTCTTGAACGGAGAGCACGTGTGTTACACCATATTCTGTGACTACTGTCTTAACATTGTGTGAGTTAAACACAATGAAGACACTCTGAGCCTCACAACAGGAAACACCCAAACATTAATAGCACACAAGAGGCAGGTCTATATCACAGACGTCCATCTCACTCATGGTGCGGCCGAAACACTAACATACCGCTAAGCATTATGGGGAAGACAACACAGTCCACTCCCCGTATATATTCACTGATAAAATCTTGGAGCTATTGGAAAAGAGTTTTAATAAAGAAGTATTTTGTGTGGAGACTTTAATATTGATCTGGGAAATAAAACAGATTCAAATAACATCAGTACATTTATAAATTCAATGTATAGTTTAAATCTGTATCCGTTGATCAAAGCCAACAAGACTTACAACTCATAGTGCCACAATCAAAAACGAAACTTAAAAACAGTGGGGCAGTCAACCACCCCTGCACATTAGGTTTAGTTTTAGAGATAATTATGTTTATAGATTTTTTTTTTACAGGTTTAGAGATTCATATTTTTTCTTTTTGTTTGTGAAACAAGGTCAGAGGAAGCTGGTTCCGGTTTGGTCGATTGAACCCGTTGTTACATATATTCTGTGACCTGCAACAGTGCATGCCACACCACCCACTATGGTCACAATATACTGTAGCGGTTACGGGGAGTGGACTGTGTGGTCTTTCCCATAATGCTTAGCGGTATGTTAGTGTTCCAGCCACACCATGAGTGAGAGGGAAGTCTGTGATAAAGACCTGCCTCTTGTGTGCTATTAAAGTTTGGGTGTTTCCTGTTGTGAGGCTCAGAGTGTCTTCATTGGGTTAAACTCACACAATGTTAAGACAGTAGTCACAGAATATGGTGTAACACACGTGCTCTCCGTTCAAGAAATTCATTCCATAGTTTGAAGCTAACGTGCATCATGGATCAGGAATATCGGCAGGTTGGATCGGAAAATCCGATACGTAAATTATGCTGGTATCGGAGGCTGATACCGATAATGGATCGGATCGGCCCCATCCCTAGTTTAGAGTCAATCAATTTTAAGATAGCTACCGCTGCTAATTAACTTTTAAAACACAAAGGTTACAGTAAAAGTCAGTGTATACAGATACTGAGCTAGACTTTGGCGTGTTAGTAGCTGAGACTTGTCCCAGTGCACACGCACAGCTGAGACACATGAGGTCTTTGTGAGTCACCACAGTGGAAGTGCTGGTGACAAAGATGCTGTTAGTTGTAAACTGTTCACATGTGAGGGAACAACGGAGCGTGAGATCGATAGAAGGATTGGTGAAGTGTCTGCAGCATTGTGGAGTCTGTGCCGGTCCGCTGTGGTGAAGAGTCGAGCTGTAAGGCAAAGCTCGGTCTACGTTCCTCCCCTCACCTCTGGTCATGAACTCTGGTACTAGAGACTGAAAGAATGAGATTGTGGATACAGGAGGTTGAAATGAGTTTTCTCTGCAGGGTAGCTGGACTCTCCCTCAGAGACAGGCTGAGAAGTTCAGTTATCAGGAGAGACTCAGAGTAGAACCGCTGCTCCTCCACATCAAGAGGAGCCAGTTGAGGTGGTTCAGGCATCTGGTAAGGATGATCCCTGGTCGCCTCCCGAGGGAGGTGCTTTGAGCATGTCCGACTGGGAGGAGACCCTGAGAAAGACTCGGGACACGCTGAGAGTCTACGTCTCTCCGTTGGACTGAGAACTCCTTGGAGTTCTCCCAGAAGAGCTGGAAGAGGCTGTGGAGAGAGACATCTGGACCTCCCTGCTCAAGATGCTGCCTCCAAGACCCGAGTCCAGAACAAGAGGAAGATGATGGATTTTTATTTGTTGGTGCTTCTCCGTACACATGCACATCTTTTGAGGACAACCCGACAGGTGATTGCTGGACGTCCTGCTATCAGGAAGCACGACAGTAGCACTGCTGCCTCACATCAAGAAGGTCCTGGGTTCAATCCACCCGCTTCGGATGTTATCAACCATTAAATGGTCGTTATCAGTTATTATCATCCCCATACGTAGCGGTCAGATTGCCCCTCCTGTACCTCCTAGGTGTTTTAAAGGCACGTTGTCAACGTTACAAGCGATGATCAGGCTCCGTCTTTAGCTACGTGGTTAGGTTTAGGGTCTTGGTTAGGTTTAGAGTTGGTCCTCTGGGTCAGGTTTAAGGTTAGGTTTAGGAAAATGGTTACATAAGCTGAAAAAAACAAAAACACTACACTTCCGGGTTTACGGAAACACGCAGCATACTCACAGCGATAATAACGCTGATAACGTTCTTTTAAACATGCTAGGAGGTAGATTGGACATTTTTGCGGCTATAGATGGGGATGATAACAGATGATAACGCCCATTGTATGGACTGACAACATCCGAGCCCGCTGTTCAATCCCTGGTTGGACCCGGGTTCTTTCTGTGTGGAGTTTGCATGTTTTTCTCATGCTTGCATGGGT
>JBBPBX010057616.1:8511-22371 GCA_038048925.1 Garcialebias charrua
TATATACATGGCCATGTGAGACATCATGTGAATGTCTCTCACATTTGGCTTTGCATGTTCTCTCCGTGCATGCGTGGGTTTTCTCCGGGTGCTCCGGTTTCCTCCCATAGTCCAAAAACATGCATGTTAGACTGATTGGTAACTCTAAATTGACCCTGGGTGTGAGTGAGACAGGTCCCTCTTGTAAATGAGTCCCTGTGGCTCAACGAGGCTAGCCTGTATAAATAAAGGTTGAATGAACTAAATCCTCCATCAAACTGAACAGCCAGATATCAGTGTTTAATTGGAATAAAAAGCATCCACACACAGATTGCAAAGAGTGTCTTCTTATATCTGCCCCGTAAACTTGGAGGCATGTCACTTCCTAACTTCATGCACTATTACTGGGCAGTTAATATCAGAGCTCTTTTATTCTGGGTAAGGACACCCCTTCTCCCATAGGCAGCCTTAGAAAGGGCCTCAATTAGATCCAGCTCTCCTTCTGCATTACTCTGCTCTCAGCTGCCCTTTAAACAATGTCAACCTAACCCAATTGTGATCAGGACGGTTAAGATTTGGAATCAGTTAATTCATTCATTCAACCTTTATTTCAACCTGGAGAGACTCACAAAACGAGAGAGAGTAATACAGTTAAAAGGTTTTATTGATTAGGGTTTCTTTGGCGCTCGGGCCCCGGCGGAGGGCATGCCGGACTGCTGAGAGCTTGAATGTCCGGCATAGGGAGATAGATTATGGATATCTTCCCCCCGGGACCCGAACCCGGTGGCAGAGTCGGGAACGCAGACGTCCAATCCATTCCACCGGTACGTGAATGATGGTCAGCCAGCGGCCGTCGGCCCCGGTCAACCCCGAGACAAACACCAGCGCAGAACTCCCATCCTGAGCAAGCACGAAGCAACAGTGGGAAGGAAAAACTCCCTCGTGAGGAAGAAACCTCCAGCAGAGCCAGGCTCAGGACAAGCGGCCATCTGCCATGACCGGCTGGGTTGCAGGGAACAGGAAGCAGGAACGGACACAGCCGCGGGACCAGGACGGAGGCGAGCAGGACATCCCCAGGTGGCGTAGAACGAAGACGAAGAACAGGGGAGAACCGAGGAACCAGAAACCTCGGGAGGAGACTGGGAGGTGGAGGGAGTCGACCAGACTTGCAACGGGCAAACAGGAAGAGCTTCTTCTTCTTCTTCCGTGAGGTTTTACGGCAGCTTACAACCTTCCGGTGTATTACCGCCATCTAATGGTCCCATCCCTAAACTACTTACAGTCTTCTACTTAGACCTGTTGACGTCAAGAAATACATAAAGTATTTACGTCCACCTTTACTAGACCCCCATTCCAAAACGCTCTTCAAACTGATCGGGCTCGTGACTTCATGTTTCATATGGTCCAGTAGAGTTTGCCTTTCCGCTGAATATGCAGAACAATCCAAAATGACGTGCTGCACTGACTCTGTTTGCTGGCAAAAATCACAACTTCCACTATTGTGTTTCCCTATAATAAACAAAGTACTGTTCAGATTTGTATGACCTATTCTTAATCTTGTTATTATTGATTCCTCCCTCCTATTCCCACCACGATATCTGTTACTGTTGACTGAAGTCTGAACTGCATATAGATGTCTCCCCTTTGGTTCATGGTCCCACCGTTGTTGCCATAACTGATTAATATGTGACCAAACAATACTTTTTCCTTCTGTCTTGCATATGTAGCAGTAGAGAAAGATGCCTGATTAGGCTGATGGGTTCCAGGTGTGAACGTCTGGTTGTTAGAGTGGGCGTGGTATAAGAGCAGCTGCTCTGCATGCGGGCAGACAGGGTCGTCTTCACACTTCGCCGTGTAGCTGGTGCCATGGGTTCTGACCGTCATGGTGTCCCACGGGTTTTGGCCGTAAAGGTAACCAGTCATTGAGTGTGGTACGGGCTGTTTGACTGCTGGACGGTAGAGCGCTACGGTGCTGGGCTTATTCCCTCCCTCCGGCTACGAGGATGTGTGTGTGTGTGTACGTGTGTGTGTGTATATGGTTGTGAGGACCAGCAGGTCTCCCCACATCGGGACCACTGGTGCTCTGTTTCCGGAGACTGCTGCTTTATGAACACGGACTGTGGTGTCGTCAGCTGTTCCCCTTGCAATGGCACATAGAGTGTGACGTCAGTGCGGCCACTTGCCTTTTCTACGGCATGTCGCGAGTGCCAGAACCAGTGAAGGGTGAACTGTATTGTTGTTGCAACCCTGTATTTATTGAAGTAATTTATTGTATTTATTGAAGTAATTTAGTGTCTTGGGGGTTTAAAGGGTTTTTGGGTTTGTTATTTAGTTGGGATAAAATGAATGAAATAATAAACCAAAGAATGTTGAACATGATGTAAATAAATAAATGTTTTAAGATGTTTTAAGGTAACTGTAAATAAATTATCATTGTTATTTTTGAACAGTTGTCCCGGATGTTTTAATCAGTGCAAAGCGAACCTGCGTGGCCTTAAAAGCAATAAGGTATTATTCTCTGGGTGAAATTCCCAGGGTGGCGTTGTTGTTCTTAATTTATTCATGCTCTCAGGGCATGAGTAATGCCACATTTTGGCGTTGTTGGTAGGGCGTTTGCATTTGCTTTTTATGAACATCCGGGACCAGTAGTTGTTTGAGATTTACAGTATTGGTGTTTTGTGTGTTTTGTTTTTTCTTTGGTTTATGTTTTTTTGTTTTGTGTGCAGATTGGCCGGTCCGGAAGCAGAGCAATGGTGGTTCCAGCAAATCTTAAAGTGGTGGTTCCAATAAATCTTTGAAGTGGTGGGTGAATGAAACTTGTAGTTATGGCAGAAAATCAGGATCTTAAAGAGTGGACCATGAGCAGTTATGACAAGGGCAGGCCAGCTTAAATGCAACAGTCTACTTCTTCAGTATTACCTTATGCCTTCCTATGTCCAGTCTCCCTGAAGCAGCGAGATTGATTTTGTGCCTAGAGATAGGAAGTGTCCATCTTTAGGGGTAGGATGGGTATAAGGTTGAATGAAGTGGTGGATGAGAGCCTGAGAGGTGGCTGCCCAGGCATTTCTTTGGATTGGTCACTTGGGGGGGAGAGAGTCTTCAGGAGCTCCCTCTTATATTGTCAGGATTTTTGGATAGCTTCTTAAATTTGTGGAGTCATGACATGATGGCTGCCACGTGTTCGACTGGGACTGTTAAAGACCAGTTGTGGAAGTGTTGGATAGCTTCTTAAATTTGTGGAGTCATGACATGATGGCTGCCACGTGTTCGACTGGGACTGTTAAAGACCAGTTGTGGAAGTGTTGGATAGCTTCCGGTAATAACTTAATTTTGTGGAGTCATGACATGATGGCTGCCACGTGTTTTGAGGAGCACTGAGGTGCTACCGCTACCGCTTTGGTTGGACCTGTGGATGCTTGGTCCTGGTGATATTGTGGAGTCATGAAATGATGGCTGCCATGTGTTCTGAGGGGCACTGAGGTGCTACCGCTTTGGTTGGACCTGTGGATGCTTGGTCCTGGTAAGAATTTAAGTTTGTGGAGTCATGAAATGGTGGCTGCCAAGTGTTGGTTTCCCTTCAGGGTTTTTTGAGATTTTAGCTCTGGTCTTAGGAGCTGATGGGATCAGTTTTAATGGATTATCGTCGGGTCGTCGATACAAAAGGTGGGGGTAGAATGTAGCAGTAGAGAAAGATGCCTGATTAGGCTGATGGGTTCCAGGTATGAACGTCTGGTTGTTAGAGTGGGCGTGGTATAAGAGCAGCTGCTCTGCATGCGGGCAGACAGGGTCGTCTTCACACTTCGCCGTGTGGCTGGTGCCGTGGGTTCTGACCGTCATGGTGTCCCACGGGTTTTGGCCGTAAAGGCAACCAGTCATTGAGTGTGGTACGGGCTGTTTGACTGCTGGACGGTAGAGCGCTGTGGTGCTGGGCTTATTCCCTCCCTCCGGCTACGAGGATGTGTGTGTGTACGTGTGTGTGTACTGTATATGGTTGTGAAGACCAGCAGGTCTCCCCACATCGGGACCACTGGTGCTCTGTTTCCGGAGACTGCTGCTTTATGAACACGGACTGTGGTGTCGTCAGCTGTTCCCCTTGCAATGGCACATAGAGTGTGACGTCAGTGCGGCCACTTGCCTTTTCTACGGCATGTCGCGAGTGCCAGAACCAGTGAAGGGTGAACTGTATTGTTGTTGCAACCCTGTATTTATTGAAGTAATTTATTGTATTTATTGAAGTAATTTAGTGTCTTGGGGGTTTAAAGGGTTTTTGGGTTTGTTATTTAGTTGGGATAAAATGAATGAAATAATAAACCAAAGAATGTTGAACATGATGTAAATAAATAAATGTTTTAAGATGTTTTAAGGTAACTGTAAATAAATGATCATTATTTTTGAACAGTTGTCCCGGATGTTTTAATCAGTGCAAAGCGAACCTGCGTGGCCTTAAAAGCAATAAGGTATTATTCTCTGGGGGAAATTCCCAGGGTGGCGTTGTTGTTCTTTATTTATTCATGCTCTCAGGGCATGAGTAATGCCACACATAATTGGATATGTATATCAACACTGTCTCTAGTAATGGAATGTTTAGCAATTCTGTCCGCCTGTTCATTACCCTGAATCCCCCTATGAGCAGGTACCAACAGGAAGAGCTGAGGAAAGGGACGCCTTATATCCAGGTGGACAGTTGATGAGTGATTCGATGCAGCTGTGAGTCTTGCCATTGTTGAATTTGCGTCTTCGACTCCATTTAGACAGGTTAATCCCATTTAGCCTTGAGGGTTCATTTACAAGAGAGACCTGGTTTTAGCAAAGAATGATGACAGCTCAGGAGTGCATTTAACTCTACAGAGTTACTTTTTTTTCACATGTCAAATAATCATATGTTTACTCTCTCAGTAGCTGATACAGATGTTGATACCTAGCTCTTGGGGGGGTGCATTCACTGTGTGATCTCTATGCTGATGGTAGATTTGCCTCCTTTGAACAGCTGGTACAGAAGTTTAATATCCACAAGTCACAGTTTTTCTGATATTTACAGCTGAGACATTTTGTGAGGTCTAACTCTGATCATTTTTCTTTGTACCCAAACTCCAGGCCTTGGGGGCCAGAGTCCTGCAACTTATGATGTGCCTCTGATGCCACACAGCTGAGTCAAATAAAGAGGTCATTAGCAAGACTTTGGAGAACTTGACTGCACTGAGAAGCTAATTCCATCATGTGATTCAACTGTGTCGCATGAGAGACACATCTAAAAGTTGCAGGACTCCGGCTCTCAAGGCCTGGAGTTTGACACCCCTGCATGCAGGTCTGATATCAAAGGGATCCTCAGCAAAATGTATACATTGGTCAGTTCATACCATGAGACCAGTTTGGACTCCCTTAAATAGAAAACAGACTTTGAGAAATCTATATCAGATCCAGTCTGGGGAAGGATCTGATAGGGATTTTAAACACCTGTCACCTTAATTAAAACCACACAAGAGAAACAAGAAATGAGTTAGACACAGATCATGAACTTTGTAAAAGGGATATGCTTTTAATGCACTTCTGAAACTTAGTTTGGTCTCAAAACATGTTGTCAGCACAGACTATTTATACAAGAAGGAGGCGGAGTTGACAAGTTACACAAATCTCTGAGAACTTACAGATATAATAAACTGGAGTCATGGTTCTGTTAAAGCTGCTATATGTAACTTTTCTAACAATATATTTTAACTTATTTCTTCACTCTGTCACTAGATTGATGTTAGAGAGGTAATCTCTGAAAAAAACTAAAAAAAAATATTGTCCCCTTGCTTCTCCAGGTGGTAAATAAGCATTTCTAAAAAGAAAAAGTGACCCGCCATTTTCCAGCCAATAAAAACAAAGTTTGTAACCAGCCAATAAAAACCGAGCTTGAATTTGAATCAGCCAATAAAAACAGAGCTTGAATTTGAATTTTAACAGACCACAAGGGGGCAGAGCCATATTTGGCTCTGAGGGGGAGGGATCAGAATGCTTTGCTTGTTGAAATTTTTCTAAATTCTGCAGTTCTACAGAAACTGCAGACTGAACCTTTAAAACAGGAACATTAATCAAAACATTGTCTAACCATGAACAAAGCTTAAAGACTTTGTCTGTTCTGCCTCAAGGAAAAACAAACAATGTTTCTGGAGATAATTTGGCAATCTATTTTGACACCTCTGGGGTATGTGGGAGAACTGTATACTCAGCACCATTCATCTCACTGTTTGGAGTGGTCCCTGTAGATACGTCTTTCAGCAAGTACGAGAAGGATGGGATTGCTTTTGGCTCTCTTCTGGCCAGAAGACTGGTTTAGTGCAACTGGAAGAACCCACACACACCAGCATATCTACATTGGATAAGAGAGGTGATATATCATATTCATCTAAAATCAGGTATCCCTGAAGGGTTCTGTTAAAAGCAAAAAAGGCGTTCAATACAAGATCAACTGGACTTTATTTGTTCTGTTAAAAGATTTTCGGACACATGGCGTCTTTTTATGTTTTATGTGGAAAGCATAATACCGCTCTTTTCGGCGTATAAGTCGCTGTTTTTTTTGTGTGTGCTAATTTGCATGTCCTGCGACTTATACAGTGAAGCGACATATTTATGGATTTTCCCCCATATTTTTAGACCAATTTTTTTGCTCAGATGTGACCGTTTTTCATGTTGGCAAAAAATGGTGCAGTACCACTTTTGTCCGCTAGGGGACACTTCCAGAGAGTCCACCGACCATTTCCAGCTCATGTGTCCGAAAAAAGCCTCCTCTGCTCGGACTGACTCTGTCGCTGCCCGGCCTCCTGCTCTGGAGGTAGCTATTGTTAGCTGTGTTTGTTAGCTGTTTGTTAGCAAGATAAGTCAAGAACCACAGGACAGATTTTTATCAAACTTACAGAATGTAATCACTGTATGGACATTTACAAGTGACTAGCTTTATGAGATGTTTGAGATAAAAAAATTGTTCTTTTAGCTTTGTTGTTAGCGGTTAGCTACCAAACAGATACCTACTATTTAGATAAACAGCTCATAAACCACTCGGCGGATATTTTTTTAGGCTTACAGAGTGTAACTATATGGGTTTCATTTACAAACTGTTGACCTGTATAAGACATTTGAGATAAAATTCTAATTTTTATAATTTATTTTCGTAGCGCACGCGACCGTTTGGAAGACGTCAAACCGAAACAATTTAAATTCAGCAGATTTGACCATTTCGTGAATTGATTAAGGAACGGTTAAGCTCAGGAACCCTTGTGCTATAATGTCAGCTAAGAAATATATTTTTTCTCTGCAAACAAATAATTGTTTTTACCGTGTTAATCTTGTAAAGTCCTTCCGTGCTGGCTCGCTTCTGTGGCCGCTATTTTCAAAGTCAACTTTATTGTCAGAACTGCAATATGTACAGGACATACACAGGACCGAAATTGTGTTTCTCTCAGTCCCTCGGTGCAACAGGGCAAATGAGGCGCTGACGCGTCGCGTAGCGGTGACGGTGACGCATAATAGATGCAACTTATAGGGCGAAGCTTATAGGGCGAAGCGACGTATTTATGGATTTTTCCAAATTATTGCCAATAATTGGACAAAGCGACTTATACACAGAAGCAACTTGTACGCCGAAAAGTACGGTACCTGTTTGCCAGTAATTTGTTTGTGTATGTTTGACAGATTCGGTGAGGGAGGGGTTTTTGTTCTTTGTTTTCTGTTTTGTATATTAAAATCAAAAATCATTTACAATTTGTAATAAAATGATTAAAATTTGTAATGTTGGATCATTTCCCTCAATAAATAAATTACCAAGCATAATATTTTTGTTTCATTTGTTTAACTGGGTTCTCTTTATCTACTTTTAGGACTTTTGTGAAAATCTGATGATGATTTAGGTCATGTTTATGTAGAAATATAGAAATTTCTGCAGGTGTCACAAGTGTTCAAGCACCATCGTATGCCATGCCAATGTTATAGTGTGCACTGTTTTAGCTGCCTGTTTTCTTTTTGTTACAGCAGATCTGCTACAGTTTATTCCGTCTGTGATGGTGAGCTGCTGATCATTCTGGAGCCACTTTCAAATGCAAACTGAGTTTGTACAATAATTCAAAACAGACACACATCTTGGGCCACTTTACATTTCCTGTTTGGCAGCACTGATCAGGCTTCAAGAAGAGGCCTCGGCAGGAGAACAGCTTATTTTTGGTTAGGAAGTGCTTGTCGAGGTATGGAAGACAAAATGATAGAGCTGCTGGTACTAAATATAAATTAAAACTTTTTTTAATGGACAGGATTTCCTGGAAGGACAGACATCAATAAGACAATTTACAGCTTTTGTTACTTAAAGGGATAGTTCAGATTGTTTACACTTAGGTTCTGTATAAAAATGATGAATAAAAATATCTTCCCTGCAGTAAAAAGCTTTGTGACACTTGAATACAGTAATCAGTTTATTGTGAATGGGGCCAAGGCTGAAGCGTCTTTCGTCCATATAGTTCACGTAAACTCTATAAACCTTCACTACAGTCTGTTGTGCTTCTCACAGATGTTCAAGCAGAAATGCATCTCTACTGCTGGATGTGTTGGAAAAACATCAATTGATTCTGTATTTATAGCATTTTACACTTCATGTGAAACCAAGCCATTTATATAAAACCTGTGCAGCTGGTTTTTATTTTTACGATTTGCCCACATGTTCCAAGTGCAGAAACAGCTGTGTTGTACACAAACAGAGTGATAGTAGAGTCACAGCTGCGTGTGTAAACAGAGATAATGTTACACAAAAAAAGTCACGGAAGTGGATGAGCCAAACCAGCTGACTGTGTCTGTCGCCTCCAGCGTAGACACACTCTCCAACAGAACTCGTTTTTTTTGTTGCCTCACCTGGTTGTGAACATTTGGCACATATTTATGTAATACATTACATTTGAAGTATGCTGCTGCATTCAAGTGCCAAAATACACAGTCACTGCTCTGTGTCCGTGTAGATGGCCTTTTCACCAGACCACTCAGGACGGACTTGGGTGTGACTTTTGTCCGGACCGGGTCAGCGAGGGGATTGAAGCCAACCCACCCCTGACATGTCTCAATCAGCTGAGCAACGATGTCATTAATTCAACATTTATTGATGCAGGTTAGTCACTGTGTCGAGAGGACTCTTTACTAGAGAGACCTGTTTTAAACAAAGAACTCAGATTAGGTAAAGACGACAATAAACGCACATAAAATGAAAAGTAAATAAAATAAATGATTTAAAACGGAACAAAGACAGCTACATTATAAAGCGATGTAAAATATTAAAAACAGGAACATGTCTGCATTGGTTTTGCCATGAACTTAACAGTTCCCTTACAGAGGTCAAGGTCGAGAGCTTCCGATCGTTTTGCTAAGTGTTCCAGGAAACGGGAGCAGCAGTGGTGCAGTCTACATTTTTCTAGTGGGTATGCCATGGTTAGTTTTACGTTGGACACCGCTGAAGCCACGGAGCGTGAATATCCAACGTAAAATTAACTTTACCATGCTTGGTCTGTATACTGTGCTTGGAAACCAAAGTACACTGGTTAGTTAGTACAATGTAATTGTTAATTTATTTAGATTCTTAAGCATATTGCAACATTAAAAAAATCATCTGATGCTTTTATTTGAATAAATGTACAACAAACTTTGTACAACAGTTGGTTTTGTATTAAAAAAAACATGTTATAAAATGTATAACAGTGAGAAAGCAAAACATGTTCAAGCATATACAAAAAACTGGTTGAACCAAATGTGTCTATAAAATGTTCCAGACGTGTTGACAATGACATGACCATATCATGTATCATTATGAGGTGTCATGGGCTCGTGTCATTGGGCACTTTTAAGTGGGTATACTGACATTCCCAAGCTTTACTAGTGGGTATACTATAGCTGTGTATCACACAGTGGTGTGCCCTCAAGGCCTAGAAGGCCTTAAAATTATTTAAAATTAAAATTAAAAATTAATTTTTTTAATTTTTATTATATTTTGTCCATGAATACGTATTACATAATTCCAAATGGTCTGTCCGCTTCCTTTCATTGCTACCCCCTGGTTGCGCTGCATCCAGACGTATTTTCATATTTAAGCATTTAACCAATCACATTTCAGCCACTATTTGTTGCCAGGGTCAAATAAATCTGCCTGGAGGCCTTCACATTCAGTTCTGCAAGCCCTGTAGCAATGTCGACCAAGCTGTTTCTTCAACCAATCAGACTTTGAGTTAATGTCTATGGCCGACACCAAAAGCCTTCTCTGCAACACTAACATTGTAACCAACACTTTTTCTGTACGGCGTACGGAAACGTCAGCATAATTCACACGCTTTGATTGATAGTCAATGTGTGACGTCACGTCCGCGGCGCGGAAGCTAATGGGATAGAATTGGGTCGAGCTGTCCACTAAAATAAGCTTTTTCGCTAATTTTTTTATTTTTAGAATCTAAGTATGTTTTAACAGTTTTGCAATGGTCCAAACTTCCTGTATTATTGAATGTAATGTCCGGTCACACGACCGGAAAGGTAAAAAGATAGAAAACGGACTTTCTGTTGAATGTTTCCTGCTGGAAACAACATGAAGCAGCTCATGTGTTGGACGTAACAAAAAGTAGATGAATGGCCTGGATATCAGCGGTGACACGTCCTGATACAACTTTCTGCATGTCCCAAGACACCTGCTAGTTTGTTCCAGACATTCTGGTGAGTGTCTAAATTCAAATTGATGAGTTTTGTTAAATTATTTATAGATGATTATTGTTTGAATTGATTGTTTGAATTGATTTTGTTTTAAGAAGGAGCAGATATAAAATTTTTTCTTCTTCTGCTACCTTTCATTTTATATCTTGTTTTTTTCCCTTTCATATGTCTGTAAATTGTCTTTGTGTTTTAAAAAAAAAACTCACAATTTCAAAGGTTCAACTAACATTTATTTTATTTTATTTATTCATTTTATAATTTTATAATACATTAATGTGTCCTGTTCAGCATTTTTGCCATCTTTTTATTGTCTCACACAAAACTCTGTCTAATATCAGACAAGCTCATAACAGAAGCTGTGACCTCAAATTATTACCCGGGGACGTTGTATTCGCTGACAGAGGCTTTCATATTAAAGACAGTGTAATAACAAATAATCAGGATTTTTGGTGAGTAAAATGTTGCTATATTCCTAAATAATATTGCAGTTTTATCAGGTTATTTTTGATGCTTTTTTAACGTGTGTCGCAGCTGTACCTGCAGTAGAAGTTTATAGCCATAAAATAGTTATTGAGTGTTGGATTGATTCAGACGGAGCACTACTGAAGGCCTAGGTGTGAAATGCACGGCCCGCCACTGGTTTCACTTATTTGATTTGATGTTTATTCATTCATTTTAAAAGAACAATACAAGACAGTTTCATCAGATACAAGAATACAAGTAGGATCAAATGAAGGGAGCAGAAAGAAGATGAAATCTTATTATATCTGCCCCTTATTTCACAGTTTGTTCAACCAATGATAACCTTCAAACTACATCACAAAATGAATAATTCTACTTAATTTTTCTAACTGTAATATACAAACTACATCACAAAATGAATAATTCTACTTAATTTTTCTAACTGTAATACACAAACTACATCACAAAATGAATAATTCTACTTAATTTTACTAACTGTAATACACAAACTACATCACAAAATGAATAATTCTACTTAATTTATCTAACTGTAATACACAAACTACATCACAAAATGAATAATTCTACTTAATTTTTCTAACTGTAATACACAAACTACATCATTCTAACTGTAATACACAAACTACATCAGAAAATGAATAATTCTACTTAATTTTTCTAACTGTAATACACAAACTACATCACAAAATGAATAATTCTACTTAATTTTTCTAACTGTAATACACAAACTACATCACAAAATGAATAATTCTATTTAATTTTTCTAACTGTAATACACAAACTACATCACAAAATGAATAATTCTACTTAATTTTTCTAACTGTAATACACAAACTACATCACAAAATGAATAACTCTACTTAATTTTTCTAACTGTAATACACAAACACACTAAGCTACATCATCAGTCAACATAAGTGTAATACACAAACACACTAAGTTACATCATATATAGTTTTTGAGCAAGTCCTTTTTGACCTTTTTCTTAAATGTATACATTGATTTTGCATTTTTAACATCACTCTCCAGAACATTCCACAATCGAACTCCCTGAATTGAGGTAGACCGTCCCTTTAAGCTGGTTCTGAATTGTGGTTTGATGAATATCTCTGTCCCTTTGAGATTGTAATAACTTTGTCTTTTTATAAAATTTCTTTGGATATTTAAAGGTAATGTGTTATTATGAGCCCTATACATAACTGATAAAATACTATAGTCTACCAATTCCTGCAATTTCAATAAATTTAGGGATATATACTACACCACTGGGTAACAGCTCTATCAACTGAGCCACCGTGCCGCACAACCAATATGAACACATTTATTATTGAGAGATGATGATGAAGCAGACATCCGCCACACATTTATTGCTCTAAGTCAACACAGCTGAGTTCTGCTCCATGCCTCTTTGGCTCGTCTGTGATTTACGCAGCAGCATGAAGACGAACCGGTCCGAGCAGCTGTTTTATGTAACTGTTCTACAACAGAACGTGTGCATGTCACTCTGCCTCTGTGTCTCCAAACTGGACTTGATCATCTGCAACATTGAACGTTCAGACAATGTCCTCTGAACGTTGTCATCAACGTCCTCTGAACGTTTGCAGAAAACGTTCACTGAACGTCCAAATGAAACTCCATAAAACGTTCAGAGAACGTCCCCTGAATGTTCAGAAACTGTCCCCCGAACGTTCAGAGAACGTCCCCTGAATGTTCAGAAACTGTCCCCTGAACGTTCAGAGAACGTCCCCTGAATGTTCAGAAACTGTCCCCTGAACGTTCAGAGAACGTCCCCTGAATGTTCAGAAACTGTCCCCTGAACGTTCAGACAACGTCCTCTGAACGTTGTCATCAACGTCCTCTGAACGTTTGCAGAAAACGTTCACTGAACGTCCAAATGAAACTCCATAAAACGTTCAGAGAACGTCCCCTGAATGTTCAGAAACTGTCCCCCGAACGTTCAGAGAACGTCCCCTGAATGTTCAGAAACTGTCCCCTGAACGTTCAGAGAACGTCCCCTGAATGTTCAGAAACTGTCCCCTGAACGTTCAGAGAACGTCCCCTGAATGTTCAGAAACTGTCCCCTGAACGTTCAGACAACGTCCTCTGAACGTTGTCATCAACGTCCTCTGAACGTTTGCAGAAAACGTTCACTGAACGTCCAAATGAAACTCCATAAAACGTTCAGAGAACGTCCCCTGAATGTTCAGAAACTGTCCCCTGAACGTTCAGACAACGTCCTCTGAACGTTGTCATCAACGTCCTCTGAACGTTTGCAGAAAACGTTCACTGAACGTCCAAATGAAACTCCATAAAACGTTCAGAGAACGTCCCCTGAATGTTCAGAAACTGTCCCCCGAACGTTCAGACAACGTCCCCTGAATGTTCAGAAACTGTCCCCCGAACGTTCAGACAACGTCCCCTGAATGTTCAGAAACTGTCCCCCGAATGTTCAGACAACGTCCCCTGAATGTTCAGAAACTGTCCCTTCAACGTTCAGACAACACAAACTTTTCAAGTTCCCAATCCACAGTTTTAAATTGAGATTTATTAGTGGAATCATGATGATATGTAGTTGTGCAAATAACTCTTGGCTATGAATTAATTCTACAGTACTAACATTAAAAATAACAGAGTCGAAAGTTATGATAAAAGAATCAGTTTATTACACATAAAGGCATCAGTATCATAATATAA
>JBBPBX010057617.1:9973-22370 GCA_038048925.1 Garcialebias charrua
TTTCAGGTTCTCACAGTAATAAAAGTTAAGGATTAGACGCCCAATAATAGTGTGTTAACGCTTTTAATGTAGACAAGGAGAGCCAAAGTGAAAGCTTGATATTATGTGGTCCTGTGATAAAAAAAACAACATAATAAATTCTCCGTTATCAGTCAGAAGAATGCGCAGCTCCTAACACCTGGCTGTCTGCGGCCTTCGGAGAAACCATGGAGATAGGATCTGCTGCTCCTGGAACACGGTGTCACTCTGAACAACAAGAGGTTTTGAAACCCAATCACAAGTCTGTCCGCTCCTGAGGGGGTAGGGCATGACAAACCTATAAGTTACGCTGACGAACAGCGTTGGGTTGAACATTAGGCTGATTGACCAGACAAGGTTCACTCTGACTTTGTTCCTCAGACTGCATTCTGATTTCATGTAATATCTGCATACAGTACTTTAACTTTGTGTTCAATTAAATCTTTTAAACTAAGGTGAAGTGCTTCTGGAATTCTGTGCTCGGATCAATTTGAACACCGCAAACTCTTCAGTATCTAACTTGAGTTAATGTTGATTCTGAAACTGGTCCTTGGTTTGAAAAAAGTTTTAATTTTGCCCCCCTTTTGTAAGTGAGTTTGACACCCATGGATTACAACAAACTATTGCTTTATTTGCTTTTTCTGTCCATAATAGTGTCAATAAACGATTTGTTCCCATAGTTTTATTGACTAATTCATCCACAAAATCATCAAGATTTATCCATTTATTCGCTTAAACACCAAACGGCCCCATTCAGAAGGATTTGACTAAAGTAAAAGTTAATTTCAAATATCCATCCATCCATCCATTTTCTTCCGCTTATCCGGGGTCGGGTCGCGGGGGTAGCAGCCTAAGTAGGGAGGCCCAGACTTCCCTCTCCCCAGCCACTTGGAGCAGCTCCTCCGGGGGAATCCCAAGGCGTTCCCAGGCCAGCCGAGAAACATAGGCCCTGTTTACACGGACACTGTGTGGGGGAAACGCAACTTTTGGGTATGTTAATTAGGTTGAAAGTTTTGCGTTGACATGGGCGAATTCTGTGGATACGACTCTCTCCCCCTCCACCCCCCGTACTCATGAATTTACTGTAGTTACCATGCTGGGCCTGTAGATGGCGCTGTGATCTTTGGAACCTTCACTACTGCGCATGCGCCACTGCTGCCTGAGGTAAACAAAGCACACGAGGCAGCCTGTTTTCCTCTCTGGCTAAAAGTTCAGCTACTACAAGTTGTTGTCAACAAGTTAACAACAAGTTAAAGCTGGAATTTGGATAAGAGTCAACAGATCTGACACCAAGTGGACCGCTTCATCTGCACACCAGTTGCTGACTGGACCGGAACCGAGTCAACATGTCTGACTTTAGTCCGTGAGAATCAGCTGATTTACAGCAGCGCTACAAGGTAAACAATGTTCTTAATAATCTTTCCTTGTGTTTAGTTCGATCACAGAACAACCAACTGAGGTTTTATTTTTATTTTTTTCCTGCGAGGTCGAAGCTGTTCCACGAAGCGGACCGGCGGTTCGGATCTGGGTCCAGTGTCCACCAGGATGAAAACAACAGAGTCCAGTTCATTAAAGTTCGGTTAACGTGTTTTTAAAAGTGTTCAATTTAATTCTCAGTGTTTGTGACATGAGTTTGTGGTGTTGAATAAATAAATAAATTAAAAATCAACCTGGTGTCTTCATTTTCAGCAGCATGTTAGGCATGACGTAACGAGTCCAGATAGCTTCATTTAGCTCAGATAAATGTAAATATCTCCCACGCTAACATAAATACTGTTTATTATTGTTAAACTGTTAATATATAGCACATTTAGTATGTTATAGTGCAGCGTGACACGTGAAATGTCCGACTGCCTCGTTAACAGACAACTGGATCCAGGCAGCTGGCTCTCTTCCAACACAGATGCAGGTAAGGTGTAGAATAATTAAATATGAGAATCAAAATATATTCCATCAGCTATAGTTCAGAAAGTGGTGCGTGTGTCCACTGTCCAGTCCACCGCCATTGTTAAAATGCCGGCTGTCTGCGCGTGCGTGCTGCGTGCATGTGTTCAAACAAAAGCTCCACGGGAGATGTTTACATTATCAACGGGGGGTCAGCGAAAAACTTCCACCTTGAGAGCAGGGTCAGAAAAGTATCGGAGTCAAAGAGGGGGGCCAGCAGCGTCGTGTAGGCGATAAGCAAAGTCGCAAAGAGAAAGTAGCGGTTACACTCAAAATACGCGCCGTGTAAACTGGCCCATAGTCCCTCCAGCGCGTCCTAGGTCTTCCTCTGG
This sequence comes from Garcialebias charrua, assembly GCA_038048925.1. Lineage (NCBI taxonomy): Eukaryota > Metazoa > Chordata > Actinopteri > Cyprinodontiformes > Rivulidae > Garcialebias > Garcialebias charrua. Next base: position 12,268 of record JBBPBX010057617.1, read on the forward strand.
ATCTCCTCCCGGTGGGACATGCCCGGAACACCTCACCAGGGAGGCGTCCAGGAGGCATCCTAACCAGATGCCCGAGCCACCTCAACTGGCTTTCAAATAAATATTTATATTTTTAACCCCTCAATGCTTTTTTTAAGCTACAGCATGTATATAAAGTTCTTATATTCCTAACTATATAGAAGATTTTGAAAAGCACACATCAAGCAAAGGTTTGGGGCTCAAGGGGAGGGGCCACAGTGTTTTAATGGCCCCCACGGAGCCCCCCCTTAATGGCGCCCCTGGTTTTATACAAAATTTAAAACTTTTAATAGGGCCCCAAAAGTAGCTCTGGCCCAGGGGCCCTGACCTTCCTTCATACGCCCCTGGTTAAAGCTATAAACACACAACAGGAAACAGGAGGTAGAAAATCACCAGGTTCATGATCCTTTATGACTTCCAGTAGCTTTTATTTAACCTTTAATCTCTTTCTTTTTAACATACATATCTAGAGAAAGGTGAAAAATAAGAAATAAAAGGTAATGAAGAAAAGGATAACTGTTTTAGAAGGAAACAGGTTCATGTTCAAAGGTCAGTAAAAGATAGTTTATTGTTTATGATTTTTACCTGGGTTGTTTTCTCCTCTGAGGGGAGGCGAACAGTCATTTTTAACACCCCGTTATCCAAAGTGATCTGATGCAACTCTTTCTGCAGGACGCGCCTCTGGTCTGAGAGAAAAACAAAACTTTAATAATTAAAAAGTCAATTTTTATATATAAACTCTATACAGTATAATGTACTGTAACTGGTTCAAACTCACCCTCCTCCCTGCGGAATCGCACCACAGCAGACCTGCAGCCGGTCTCATAGTCCACCTCACAGTCTCCTCCGTGGGCCTTTTTACTCTGAAAGTACTTTATTAACTTGTTTTTTAACCTCGGGGTGTCCGCTTCTTCCAGCTCCACGAACACAGGGAACGTGTCCGCCATGTTGTCTGCCCGCGGCTCCTCTGCCTCCGCGCACACTTTCACTTTTGATTCTCAGGAAACGAAAGCTTCTTGTGTTGTTGAGTTGGCCTCTCAGCGTTTTAAAGAAACATAACTGGAACAGGTCGTTTTTTTGTTTTTTTTACTTTCGGTTTTTCACTCGGGACTTTCCAGACGAAAGGAAAGGTGAGTGCTTTGCCTATATGCGTTTTTAAAGTTATAAAGCACGCTTTTTTTTTTAAATCATGGCTTGATTACCGTACCTGCAAAAATAATAACGTAAAACCAAAAGGGTGGCGTATCAAAAGCGATGCTTTAACGTGTTGTCGCTCGGAGCGCGTGAAACTCGTTTTTGATCAATTATTTTTAATATAAATGCAGGAATTAAAATTGTAACTTTTTTTTAAATAAAGTTAGCAAGCGTTTTTAAGAAAAGCATAGTACTGTACTGCATTTTATCTTAAGCTTCCAGGCTTGTTTATGTAGGTGGCGGTTAACCGTGTTTCTGTCGCCCTCTTGTGGCGATAATGTGCAACTGCACCTTAACCCAGAAGCATAAATGTACTCAAAATTGACTAAAACTGCAAACACTAACGAGATTATATTTGTATGTTATGTGTTGAAAATGACCCACTGAGAGTTTAGTTGACTAGCCCTGTTCTAAGTCTTCAGTATTTGTCAGAATATTTCTTTGGACAATGATTGACTTCACTCATTCGCAGTTCAGTCTTTGCACATGCCCAGTTCATGAAAAATTAATGTTTTTGTCTGTTAAGATTCCTGACAAGGACTTCTGAACCATTCAGCAGCTTTGAAAGTGTTAAAGTCTATCATAACAGAATTGGGTCTGTCCTCATTGCACAACGAGCAAAACGAAATCAAAAATAAACTACCTATTATGAATAATAATAAGTTTGTATGTTCCCACACAATGGCGAAATTGGCTCTGCATTTAACCCATCCACCACCAGGTGGTGTTGTGGGCAGCTTTTGAACGTGCCTGAGGAGCAACTGGGGGATGAGGTGTCCTGCTCAGACTACAAGATGTGCAAAACAACTTTTGGTAAGATACAGTTTGTGCCCATACTGTATATTTTAAAAGAGACAAAAATTAACAATCTGGCAGATAAATAAATAGTCTTTTGCACCAGCACAGTGATTGCCAAATCATTTTACCCAAAACTTATCCTGATCTTGGTTTGTAAAATGTCACCAGTGTAGTGGTAAAAACCCTGGGGAGTTCTGACAAGTTAGGACAAAAAAAAAACCCTGTCCCCATCAGAAAAACAAAGCTAAACTACAGCAAATAAACAGAATTTAAAAGTCGTGTTTTAATCAAGGGGGCAAATTCAGCAAAATAATAAAAAATAAAAAAAGCAGTGACACTATGCTGGTGAAGATTCTCAGTCGTCCAGGACATAAAATCAAAAAAGGCGTTCAATACAGAACAACTGGACTTTATTTGTTGCAGAAAACGTTTCGACTTCTGTCCAGAAGTCTTTTTCAATTCTGAATGAATGGAAGCTTTGAGACCGAGAAGTTTTATACAGGCTTACATACCACGCACCAACATATGAAATTGGAAACTGAAATAACACCACAACATACCTGAGATAACATGCCCATTCAGTGACACTACCTAAATGAAACTTTTAGTTGATGACTGGTTGTTTATTAAATCAACTTCTTGATGTATTTTGACATAAAAACACTTTTTTTGGTGCTCAGATTTTAGTATATTTGACAATACAGTACACTTTTTGTAAATGCAAGGAAAGAAACGGGAACCAGCCACGTCTTTGTGACTGTCACAAGTATAGAATACCCAGAACGAAAGGACTGATGATGAATAACTCAGACACACTTAAGTTTAGTGCTTTTATTTACGTACAGTGAGTAATAGTTCAAGGAGAATCAGGAACCTGGAGGATGGAATGGCAGGTAGTCTGGTTTAGGGATGTGCGATAAGCCATAAAATTCATATCACAATATGTATTGTGATGGGTGGAGGTAACGATATATATCACGATATGTTTTTTGTATAAATCCGGAAAGCTTTGAATAGAATGAAGGGGAAGGCAGTAGGACCTGATGACATACCAGTGGAGGTTTGGAAATGTCTTGGAGAAATGGCAGTGAGGTTTTTGACTCAAATATTCAATGGCATATTTGAGGGTGAGAAAATGCCTGAGGAATGGAGAAGAAGTGTGCTGGTGCCCATTTTTAAGAACAAGGGTGATGTACAGAGTTGTAGCAACTACAGGGGAATTAAGTTGATGAGCCACACGATGAAGATCTGGGAGAGAGTTGTGGAAGGAAGGCTTAGACAAGAGGTGACTATCTGTGAGCAGCAGTATGGTTTCATGCCAAGAAAGAGCACCACAGATGCCATCTTTGCTTTGAGGATGTTGATAGAGAAGTACAGAGAGGGTCAGAAAGAACTCCATTGTGTGTTTGTGGATTTAGAAAAAGCATATGACAGGGTGCCGAGGGAGGAGGTGTGGTATTGCATGAGGAAATCTGGAGTGGCAGAAAAGTATGTTAAATGGTAAATGGAGCTTATTTATATAGCGCTTTCCAGCCCCCTGTGAGGAGCCCCAAAGCGCTTTACAATACCAACCATCCACCCATTCATACACACATTCATACACCGGTAGCGGCGACTGCCATGCAAGGCGCCTTCCAGTCCTACCGGGAGCAACTCGGGGTTAAGTGTCTTGCCCAGGGACACAACGACACATGGTGTGGGGAACCGGGATTCGAACCTCCAACCTTCCGATCGGGGGACGACTGCCATTACCACTACGCCACGGCCGCCCCAAATGTTAGACTGGTACAGGACATGTATGAGGACAGCAGGACAGTGGTGAGATGTGCTGTAGGAGTGACAGATAGCTTCAAGGTGGAGGTGGAGTGCATCAAGGATCGGCTCTGAGCCCCTTCTTGTTTGCTCTGGTGATGGACCGACTAACAGATGAGGTCAGGCAGGAATCCCCATGGACTATGATGTTTGCAGATGACATTGTGATATGTGGTGAGAACAGGGAACAGGTGGAAGAGAACTTGGAGAGGTGGAGGTATGCACTTGAAAGAAGAGGAATGAAAGTCAGCCGTAGTAAGACAGAGTACATGTGTGTGAATGAGAGGGAGGCCAGTGGAACAGTGAGGCTACAAGGAGCAGAGGTCACAAAGGTGCAGGACTTCAAGTACTTGGGGTCCACTGTCCAGGAAAATGGGGAATGTGGTAAAGAGGTGAAGAAGAGAGTCCAGGCAGGATGGAGCGGATGGAGAAAAGTTTCAGGAGTGATTTGTGACAAAAAGGTGTCAGCAAAGGTCAAAGGAAAAGTTTACAAGACAGTGGTGAGACCAGCTATGTTGTATGGTCTGGAGACAGTGGCATTGACAAAAAGACAGGAGAAAGAACTGGAAGTAGCAGAAATGAAGATGCTGAGGTTCTCCTTAGGAGTGACAAGGATGGATAAGATCAGGAATGAGATCATCAGAGGTACAGCACATGTTAAACAACTGGGAGATAAAGTTAGGGAGGCCAGACTGAGATGGTTTGGACATGTCCAGAGGAGGGACAGTGGGTATATTGGTAGAAGGATGTTAGAAATGCAGCTGCCAGGAAAAAGACAAAGAGGGAGACCAAAGAGGAGATATATGGATGCAGTTAGAGAGGACATGAAGGTAGTTGGAGTGAGGACAGAGGATGCAGAGGACAGAGTGAGGTGGAGGAGGATGACTCGCTGTGGCGACCCCTGACGAGGGAACAGCCGAAAGAAGAAGATGTTTTTAGAATAAAACTTGCAATAGGAATGAAAAAAAAAACCATAGGGTGCCCTTTTGTCATCATTTATTTTGAAAACTGCTATACATGTACCGCAAAATAATCTATAATTACCGGTAAGAAAATTCCACTACTAGGTCCAGAGAATTAAAAAAAAAAAAAATCAAGTATTAGACTTCTTTCTTGTAGTGCAAAACAGTGCAAAATATACCAAATGTAGTTTTAGCCCTATGTTTTAAACTAAAGAATATGTTGTTAACTCTTAACAGTTTCCAGTATTCTCACTTAAGTAATGAGCAGCAACAGAGCAGCATTTTACACTGAAAACACTGAAAACACTTAACCCTCCAATGGGCGTCTCCTTCCGCTTTGAAGAGAGCTCAGCTGACAAAAATGGCGACCAGTTTCCTCTGTGGCTTTGACCAGAGGGTCTCACAGTAAAATCACATAACACAGCTTTCTTTTCACAGATCAGAGAGCAAGTTTAACCCCTTTTCTTTTTTTTTTTCTTTAAAAAAAAAAAATTTTAGCACAAATGCACTTTCTAAAGCTGGCCAACAAACTTTCGATGGAAAAAAAAAAAAAACTTAAGACGGATCAATGCATTTTGCGCATGCGTCCGAATAAGAGTACTGCAAGCCAGCCATAGTTAGCTTGTAGCTTCGCTACTTAGCTCATGAAGAAAGGACTTTAACACCACTTGCACACAGTTTAACTCTAAAAAAGTAACAATTAAATCTGACAACTCTGATTTTACATCAGACACAGCGTTACTGTGGTTAGCCGGTAGAAGACAGATCTCTATCATAGGCTAAATGTCTATCGTTTCTACCATGTACCATATATATCATGCATTCCTAGTCAGGTTCCAGTATCCTGTACAAACATGAGTTGGTCCAGTAGACTAAGAAGGTGCATGTACTTGTAGTTAGAGGGCGAGAAGAACAGCTGAAGAGTGCACAGGTAGGTTTCCAGAGTTTCACTAGAAGGTCCAATAATCAGATAGATCTCAGGAGGGACACTGGAAAGATCGCAAGGCAAAGGGTAAGTTTTCACAAGACCAGGCTAGAAGCATGAATCATTGGTAGGGTAATGCTCCAGCGTCGGAAGGAAGTCATCAAGTGCCTTATATAGGAGCCTCGTCAGGACACATTGCTTGCAGGTGTGGTAGTATGGCGCCCTCTGGTGACCAAAGACAGACATGGAACAGGAGCCCCTACAGTAACCAGCTGGTAACAAATCAAAACAAGTTAAAAAAAATACAATGAAAACGGATTTTGTTATATACCTCTGCTATGCTTTGAATATTGTTAGAAAGATCAATGTTGCTTTAAGAGATGATGAAAACACAGCTTTTCTGAAGTAAACCGTAAAGAAATGATTCTTTCTTCTGCGGTTGTTTAACTCTCCGTTTGGACTCCACAGGTGATTGTTTTTTAGGAAATGATGATGAGTAAACTGGACTTCCCACTTTCTGGATCTTCAGTTAACATTGTTAAACAATGTGCCGGCGCTCTGAGTGACATCATTGACATCAAATTTGGTTGCGTGGTCACCTTCGATGGTGTGGATTTTGAGACTGGTGCCAGCTCTGCTCACTGGAGAAAACCACCTATTAAACCAGAGAAAAGATGTGAATTCATGCTGCATGGAGGAGTTATGGTTTCTGTGTGGAAGGCTGATCTTACTAATTTCCCCCAAGCAGACGCTGTTGTGAATGCTGCTAATGAACGTCTCCAGCACTATGGAGGCCTGGCTAAGGCCCTGTCTGCTGCTGGCGGTCCTCAGATCCAAAGAGAATGTGATGACCTTATCAGAAAGTTTGGCTCGTTGGAAACAGGGGATGCAGTTGCCTCCGGTGCAGGGAATTTACCATGTAAGTTTATAATTCATGCTGTGGGTCCAGATCTACCAATGCATCCTCATCCCAGTGAGGTACAAAGAGCAAAACCACAGTTGGAGAAAGCCATCAGGAGCATTTTCTATACAGCAGAAGCCCATAAGGCAACAAATGTTGCCATTCCTGCAATAAGCTCTGGATTGTTCCACTACCCCATGCCAGACTGTGCAGACACCATTGTGTCAACGGTGAAACACGTCTATGAATCCAATTCCTCTCAAAGAAATCTTCCTAGGGAGGTTTTCTTTGTGAACAACGATGAGCCTACGGTTGGGGAAATGGTGCGGGCGTGCCGTCGGATACTCTCCCCTCACCAGAGCACGACGTACAGCCAGGCAGTGTCAGGCAACACCTGGGGAGCCTCCAACCCTTCTTCTTCACCTGTCCAAATGCAGTTTGGAAGCGTTCTTCTGACTCTGAAGAAAGATAAAATCGAAGAACAAGACGTAAGAGTTGTTATACAGTACAGACTGTTAGACGAAGCATTCCATCAGATCTGTTTTTTTATTGTCCTTGTTTTGTTCTCTTTCAGACAGACGTCATTGTAAACACTGCTTCATCGCAGAGAGACCTGAACGTGGGCCAGATTTCCACCGCTATACTGCACAAAGCAGGACATAAAATGCAGGATGAAGTCAGAAATGCAAATAAGAAGGATAGCTACCAGTATATAATCTGCACCAAATCGTACAAGCTACGCTGCAAAGAGGTGTTTCACACTTTTTGTACGGAAAAGTGGGGCGATCCAGCTGCACATTCGGTACTTTTTTTTCATGAGGCACTAATATAATACATTTTTAAAGCTACTTTATGTTCTCATTTATCATCATTTATTTATTGCAGGTGTTTTCCAACTCTGTGCTGGAATGCTTACGGACAGCAGCAGAGAGAAAGCACAAATCGATTTCCTTCCCGGCTATCGGCACCGGAGCGCTGGGCTTCAGTAAAACAGAATCGGCCAACATTATGTTGAACGCTGTGGCTCATTTTGCTCAAAGCTGTAACAAGCTGGACGTTTTCTTCGTCATATTCCCATTTGACCACGAAACGTTTCAGGTGCTTTACTGAAATGGATTTCATAATTTCTGTCATAATTGTATGTTAAAACCATTATTATAACGTTTAATGTTTTACTAGTAACAGGAACTTGTCTGAAAAATACATGTGCACTAACTGTGTGGTGGCATTGAGCATTTCCAACACCTTTAGGGTTGGGTTGTCCTTAGCTTTCAAAAAGCCAAACATTTTTGTAATAATAATTTTAAAAATCCTCAGCCTTCTTACGGTTTTTCTTTTATTTTTGCTGGTTTTTCACTCATTTCCAATCCAGTGACTGATCGTTAAATTTTTTGTTTTTTTTTGTTTATGCCTCTTAACTTTTGATTTATGAATTATTCAGGTGTTACAAGACTTAAATCAGTGTGTTGACACACAAAAAAAAGTGTTTCCGTATTTTTACATATTTAAGATGTGATTTTCAGATATTTTTTATCGGCTGTAGATACGTTTTTAGGCTTTACTTCGTTATATTCTTTTGCCCTCCATTTGTTCACTTTCCTCCTTTTATAAACCGGATAAAGAAAAAGTCAGAAAAAGGCCAAAATCCAAAGAAAAGCTAAGTTGTTCAGAAAGCTTTCTGATGAAAATCACTTTAAAATGATTAAAATAAAGTCTGGTTCTTTCAAAATAAGAGCAGTTACAAACTTTTTCACAGCACTGTCCAGATAAATTTGACATTTTATCCTCATTAATAAGTGCTTTAAATCAGATATATATTTTTTGGTTTATCATATAATGTTTAGTAATAAATGTGCATAATTTTCTTTATTTCCAGGCTTTTCAAGCTCAAATGGCGCTTTACCAGCAGCACCCCAACTTCTCACCTGCTAATGATTTCCAGGCTGCTGGAGGTCAACCTTGGCAGCAAAGTACATCTCATCATAGCCCTACACCTGGTAATGACAACATATTTCATCAACCATGAAAGAATTTTAATATCCTTATACACAAGAGAAAACAGAAAATGGGGGAGAACGTATCTTATCTGACCATTCTAACCAGCAGTTAGTCTTTGAGTTGAAACAAAAGAAAATACCGGTAGTTGAAAAAAGACAGATAGCAGTAAAACGAGCTCAGAAAAGTTTTTTTTTCTTTGAACAATTATAATTTCCTTGCGATGAAACAACCTCAGTAAACTGCTCTTGTCCACCAGCAGCTGTTGAGGCTCCTGTGAACAGAACGTCAAAGCCACAGATCAGCCTGTGTGGCCCGTCTGAAGAATCGACACGCGAGGCTGAAAAGTGGCTCAGTGTCCTTCTTAATGAGTCTCGCCTCCCGATCCGTATCTTCAACAACTTCCTCCTGCACTTCAGTGAGCAAGACCACCAGAAGCTGTCCCTTTTCCATCAAAAAGAGGTGGACATCGAGGAGTTTGTCATCCAAGGTCATGCATGTTTAACGCTAGGCGGTAAATCAAAGGAAGATGCTGTTGTTGCTGCATTGAAGGTGGAGGAAATGCTCTGCAAAGTCCAAAAAGAGTTTGTCTTGGAGGAAAAAGGTCTGTTGAAGCAAATGTCAGACATGGAAGTGTCTTCTGAAAGACAGACCGTTGGCCTATCCGACGCAAAGTTTACAGAACGAAAAAGGGCCTTCAAACATCAGGGACTGTGGGTAGTAAAGGTAAAGTAAAAACCCTGCAGTTTGAAAAATAGATGCACTGCTTCGTTCAAACGATAAACTGTGGTGATTTATACAAATTGTTTTTTAACGGTTTGCTTCAGTGATCCTAATCTAGCTCTGCCGATGAACCGGTGACGTTTGTGTTCTAGGTGGACCGAGTGGACAATCCTTCACTGCAGGTTCTGTTTGATCTGAAAAAACAACAGCTTGGCTCCTCCACTTCTCAGAGAATGTATCAACGCATACCTGCACAGTTCTGCGAGATGATCAGCCATGTTGGATTCCACGCGGAGTGCGCACCTCCCGAAGGTATGAGAACGCTCCCCACTAAGGTCGTAGGTTCTTTTGAACGCCTTCAATTGCAGAGTAACGATCTTCAGCTTCATCACAAGGGCATGGAAAACATTTATACAGTGAAGTTGAACAGGAAGTAGAAGTGCAGTGTATAAAATACAAAAGGTAGTAAACATATCAACAAGAAAATTTACAAGATTTTGGAATGCAGGGAACGCTAATCCTTTCAAATGACAGCTTGTTTTACAGATACGGTTCACAAAAAAATTAATTAGTTTGTTAGTCTTTCGTTTTAACTGGAGAGACAAAGGAAACCTGTCAAACCAGCTAGTCCAACATCCTTTTTGGCTTTTGGACAGAACTTTATATCAGTGACGGCGTTACAACCTCAGGACCTCATGAGGATTTCAGCTGCAGCGCCCTGATTCGTTGCATCTGTGGTTCTTCATGCAGACAAAACTGCTCTTCCTTTACTCCC
>JBBPBX010057619.1:0-16710 GCA_038048925.1 Garcialebias charrua
CCTTTCTTAACAGTGAACGCATCAGAGATGGTGTGGTGACAAACTCACGTGTTGCAACGTGGCTCATGGCGCTTCAAAGTTTTAACCTAGACATACGTTATGGTCAAAACAAGAAGTCTCATCTGGGGACGGACTTGGCAATCTGCCAGAAGTGTACACAAGATGTACCAGCCACCCAGCCGCCGGTTGAGGTAAAACCCCCAGTAACTGAAGACCCGAATCACCACTTCTTTGATGACAATATCTGCAAAGATATGACAACATTGTACGTGGATGGATCTTCATTCCTCCGCGACAAGATCTGCAGAGCAGGTGTTGGAGGGGTCCTCCTCCAAGACCAAGAGCAGATAACTTTCAGCTACAAATTAGGCTCTCAGACTTCTCAGTATGCTGAGATTGCAGGAATCCTAATAGCTCTCCAGATGGTAGTAGAACGCTCCATCAAGACGCTAGTCATCTGCACTGACTCTAACTATGCTCGTTTGAGTTTCGCTTGTCACCTCGCTGTGTGGAAACAGAACGGTTTCCTAACAAGCGACAGAAAAGTGGTCAAACACAAAGAGCTTTTCATAGCGTGTGATCACTTGGTGACTTCACACGACTTACAGATCTACTGGAAGAAAGTTCCAGGACATTCTAGAGTCCCAGGCGATGACAAGCACTACAATGACATTGCAGATTCCTTAGCCAAAGAGGGAGCCGACGAAGGTCCTCTATGGTCCTTCGACTCCTCCTGGTTGATCAAGACTCTGTCAACACAGCCTGCTGTTGAGGTTATGGCAGTCACACGTGCACAGGCCGCAGCCAGACCTGCTGACAACGCAGTCTCTGTACGACCTGCACTGACTGACCCAGACATCATCCAACTACAGAAGTCGGATCCTGCTATCAACTCCATGATACTGTACCTGACCGATCCGAACAAAAATAGTCCGTCTAAAGACGACCTGGATTCCGATCCAGACCTTAAGGTCCTCTATCAGCTGCGCAAACAGCTAAAACTAATCAAGGGCATCTTAACTTTTGCTCATGGACCAACGTCCTCACCTGTGTTCGTGGTTCCCCATGACCAAAGGGGGGTGATGTTAGTTCATGCCCATGATCTCCCGTCCGCAGGACACAAAGGAGATAAAGCCACGCTGACGGCATTAAAACAAATTGCCTATTGGCCTGGAATGAAGAAGGATGTCAAGGACTACATTGAAGGGTGCGTGGTCTGTGGCCAGTTTCAGCCAACCAGACCACTTCACAGAGCACCACTGCAAAGCAGAGGCATTGCATTCCCATGGTCTGACCTCCAGATCGACTGGGTTGGACCACTCACTAAGAGCTCTAGAGGAAATAAATATTTTCTCACGGTAACCTGTGCATTCACCAAATGGGTAGAATGCCTACCAGCTCCTAACGACACAGCACAAACCACTGCTATGTTGTTAATGAATCATATATTCTCAAGGTTTGGACTTCCCCTTCGGGTGAACTCAGACCAAGGTACACACTTCACAGGTGAAGTGATGAAAGAACTGTGGAAGACGCTAGGCGTCAAGGCCAACTTTCATGTCGGCTACCACCCACAGGCTTCAGGCCAAGTAGAAAGAGCAAACAGAACTGTGGTGAGTATTTTGAAGAAATACGTGGCTGCAAACCACAAGGACTGGGACGTGAAACTCCCTCTGGTCCTCATGGCCATAAGAGCCACTCCACACACATCAACTGGCATCTCTCCCTTCGAGATGATGACCGGTCGACAAATGACTCTCCCTCTACACCTGTTGTACCAACCAGGCGACGCCGCCATGGCGACAGCCTACACTACACAACAATACATGAAAGATTTGAATGTACACCTCAGAAACACTTTTGCTTTCGCCCAGAAAAACCTGGAAAAATCCGCTGAAGGACGCAAGGCGTACTACGACCAGAAGGCCTCTCACAATGAACTCCAAGTGGGAGACAGAGTCTGGTACTATACGTTCGCCCCAGCAACCGGGAAAGGAGGGTCCGAGACCGGAACTCTCGCCCGCAAACTAATGCCCAGGTGGACTGGACCTCATCTGATAACAGACAAAGTGTCCTCAGTCGTCTACGAAATCAAAATCAGCAAAGGCCGCAAAGAGCCAATTGCTAAATGGGTACATCGAAATCAGATCAAACCTTACAAGGCGTTCAATGACTCCACAAAAGACAAAGATCTCACAAACTCACCGACTTCATGGGATAATAAGGTCGTCCAAACACAAGTTAGTAAATAAACTAATCAGGTTTAAACTACCGTACTTTCCCACCCTATAAGTCGCATTGTCCAATTTGAACTTAGAAACGCTAAGCCTAAAACCCACAACAAAAACTAACCTTAACAACCGTTTAAATCCACGAGATTTAATTTGACCTCGGTCATAAAGTTGAGACCTGTTTTTCTTGTGTGTTGCACTTTGGAATCTGACGACAAGAGTGTGTCGAAGCAGTGAAACGTTGTTTCCTTGTTGTTTAGTCATTACTGTTGTCATTAGTTGAGATATTGTTTGGTTCTGAACACTCCCAGCCAAAAAGGTTTTGTATTAACATTGGTTAATGAATGATATGGATTTAACTATGCCAACATGCAGTTCGTTTTGTTAAATCTCAATCGTCGAAGAGTCAATGTAGTTTAAAGCTACTCAAGGTACAATAAACTACACTGGTCTCATAATTTCTAAATTGAACCGATTCGATCGTTTCTATTCTAGATTGTCTATTCATTTTGATGAGTCTCGCCATAGACTTCAAAATTTATTAGGAATACCAAATCCTACGTCGTTCGTCTAAAAGACAACAGACATTTAGATCAAACTATATTTCATTTTTATTTTAGTTTAACCTAAACTAAGTAATGAATGGAGGAATAGTTTGGAATTAGAGGCCTTCGTTACAGAAGCCCTCCAAAATTTTATAGGTACAAATCCCTATATCTAATTTTACAGAATTGATCCACCCCTTAATTGGTAATTGTAGCTGATCTAAACCATGATAGCTTACATACCAGGTGCATATAGGTAAGGCTTAATGTAAAATCCCAATCATAAGCCCACCTTAAAAACCACATAATTGCATGACACATAGAACCAGAGTGGCACTGACTGGAAACCAACCAGCCACCAACCATCGATGTGGGGACCTGCAGCTCCAACGCTTGGTCTTCAACCTTCGTCCAAGGGCCGCCTCCTCTGCGTCAATCGAGGGATCCCCTCTACATGCTGATTATGAAAACAATTGTTGCTGATCAATCAACAAAACTAATCGTTGTGGATTTACTGCTGTGGAATTACCGCTGTGGATTATAAGACTTTGTTTCCTAAAGGATCACAGACTTTGTTTGCCAAGAGTTAACAGACTTTGTTTTCCAAGGGATTAAAAGCTTTTCGCAATGGGATTACCTCCGAACAGTATGGAATTTCCAAAAACTTTATGGGATTATAATTTTTGATTTTTTCTTTTCCACTTGCTGGATTACTTCAAGATCAAAGACAGTTCAAGGTTTCCTTTCGTGTTGGACCCCATCCCCAAGGACTGGCGATGGCTTCCAAAAGGGGGGAGATGTAGTGGACCTACCCAGGGTCAAATTAAGGTTTTTGAACTGTCCAGTGATGACCTTTACTGACCTCTCAGTAAAGCAAGACATTTACTACAAAATTATTCATTTAGCTATAATCTGATAACATAGTCACCAATAAGAGACTATTTCTATCTTTGATTTTAGGCTGATGTGATCAAAAGAATAACTTTTGTCATTTTCATGATGTGTGCTTTTAAGCTGTGTTATTCTGTGAGAGTTAAACTGTGTTTCACTGCTGTGTCAAAGGTGCAATCTCGGGTCACAGAGACTTCTTTTAATTTTGTTAATTCAAATGTTATCAAATGAATAATTTTATTTGTAAGAGCATCAGTACATTTTAATGTCAGATAAATCAAATACTCTGCTTAATTCAAAATGTTGTACATGGAGGATTTCTCCTCTCCTCTCGAACTTGCATGTGAAGATAAAAGGAACACTTTATCTCATTCATTTTAGCTTGAGCTCAGGACAATCTAGACACCCAAAGACTTTTGTTTTTGTCCTATTTAATAATCAAGCTATTATCATTAATAGGTCCCATATGTGATGCTTAATGACGTTGTTTTAATCAAACCAACAGTATTTTGTTAAAGTGTTAAAGCAAAGGAATCAGTTTTATGATAAAATGCTGACATCTGAAACTAACACTTTATCTTTCTGACAAACTAATCTTTTGACCCCCTTTCAACATGTTGATGTCATCCTCACATCAACTTATGATGCCATTCGGCCAATCAGAAAGAACACATTTTCTGGGTCACGTCTCAGTTAAAACCTTCACATCTTACTTTCTCTGAGAAGTCTGCTGGAGTAAGCCTCAAACTATGGTCTTCTCCAAAGAACTGATGATCGTCTGGTCAACACGCTAATGACCATGTCATTCAGTTAAAGACTTATAACATGCCAAGTTATAAGCCATCTTCAACAGCTGAAAAGCTCTCTTTTATTGACATTCCTTTAAGGAACGTCTTATCTTGAACAACAGCACCAGGAGCTGCCGTTACTTTCGGTTCGAGTCAAGGCGCACGTCTGGAGACGCTGAGAATGGTAAACGAACTGACCAAACTGGACCGAGGGAGACTGACCATCTTCACGAGGTAACAAGTCGTCAAATGCTTTGCCAAGGGTACCAACGTGTAGCTTTAATCGGCCGGAGAACTGCCATGTTTCTGGTTAAAACACATCAAGATAACTCCCTGACTCTTAACTTTTCTTCCTCCATAAATTTCTCCTCCTAAATCTTTCCCTCTCTATCTAAGCTGGAAACTATTTTAAGCTGAAATGCCCACAGACTAAATATGTTAACATCCAATATTTATGTCTGTTGTGTTATGATTCAAGTGTGCTGACGTATTAATTTGAAAGAAAGTGAAATCATGTCAATCAAGTGTAATGGTGTTAATTTAGTTGATTTATTTTAAATAAATGATAGTGTCTCTTTGACATATCAAACTAAGTTAACGTCTTTGTCACTTAATGGCTTTGTGTATTTATCCATCATAAAGATCACAGAAATATTGGGTAAACTGAAAAAGAACAGAATCCGTGAACATTTACTATTCAATCTGAATAAGTAGATTAATTAAGGATAAAAAGGAGGTCAGTATTAATATTGACCTCCTCATTAATTCTTACACCAACATGAAGCATCCTTTGTCTTGATTTTCACAAAAATCACACAAAGATAGCCGATCTTGTTTTGAGCTTGTCATAGGTTGACTAATTAATAAAAATCACTGATTTTTATTTGATATAACATCTTGGATGTTTTACTGAGCACACACACACTCCAGTTTATTTTGGATACAAGCTTATTTGAAATAACAAGCTGGAAGGCCTTGTTCTCTCTTGTTGACTGTCGCACGCAATAAGATTCAGTTTCAATGAAACTGCAAAACATCTTTTTAGAGCATGATGAGGTAGCATCATGGGAAAATTTTACAGTGAATCATTGCTTTTGAATCAGATCACTTTTATAGGCGTTTGTGTGAATAAACAGAAATCAGGCTTGGGTTAGTTAGTAGCTGTTGTTCGAATATAGGTTCTAGATTAAGTTAACATTGCTCAAGGGCATTTTAACTTTACGATTCATTGAGGGGTAATTCCTGAAATAAGGTACCTATGACGTATAGACTTATTGAACACAGTGAAACACATAAACCTGGAGGTTGGTTAGTTTAATTTACCCAATGCTACATTAAAGTGATGATTTATATGCATACTGTAAAATAAGAACCATCTTACTTGATTTTCCACAAAATCATAACAAAGATGGAAGGTACACAAGGATTTGACACCCCTGTACCTCGCACAGAGGGGGAATTTGTCTCAAAGTGTAATTACTCGGCTGACAAGTTCATCTGGCAAAGAAGAGCTGATGCTTTCGAGCTGCTCAAAGCAAAGCTTGTATTGATAAGGCAGAAGAGCAAATGTCAAAGAGAAGAACTTCTCAAAAAGGCCTTGAGTTACAACGTCAGTTTAGACAATCAGGGATGAAACGGTGTGTTGTAAATGCTTGTGATGCTCACATGCGAAGCGGGACACCCTCAGGGGTGCGCCCAGGTCAAAAGGTCAAATCCCACTCGCAGAAAATAGAAGAGGTTCCCTCTCCTACAGAGTGCGAGAGTAAACAGGATTTTCATAATAACAAACAACGTGATGTTGCTACCAGCTGGAACAGTGATTTAATTCGGGTTAAAAGGAGCTCTGCTCCTCTTGCACCTTAGATTGACAAATCTGAGATGAGCAATGAACCACATCAGGTAGATGTTCGCTCTCTGGGGGAACCAAGATGGTTCAGATCGAACCGTAAAGGTTTTGACCTAGGTCTAACTTTGGGTGAAGTTCGAATGAAGTTGATGTATGGGCGCCAATACCCATTGAACAATGGTTGGTCCCTACAGGAACCCCCCAGACGCGGCCCTCCTTCCCTTGCACCTCGAACAGAACAGTTCGAGACATGCAGAGAGTCAAACAAGCTCCAGATTAAAGGTACAACGCCTCCACGTTTGGATGAGACTGAGGTAGTAAGTAGTTTGTTAGAAGATTTAAGTGTTACAGAGACTGACCGACAGGGAACAATGAGTGGTGTTATCATTGATAATAACACAAACAACATTGTCCAACCTGATGAAGCAATGTGCAATGCTGTCTTTTACAAAGACTCAGAGCAAACTGTTAACAACGGAAACGTCAACATTGCCAAAGATGCTGACAGCAAACAAATTGCTGATAGTCAAAAGCATCCTGAAGGTCAAGATGCTGTCAGCCAACAAGATGCTGACAGTAACAGAGTTTACACAGACAGAGTCACACGTGTACAGAAACGTGTGAAAAAACCTACACGGTTTCTGTGTACCCTTATCAAAAGGGGGATGGCTAAGAAAGCTTACCTGCCAATAACACTAGAAGGGGTCCTCGCGCGAGAAGCACTCCTGGATTGCAGTTCAGATGTATCTATTATGTCAGCCAAACTGTTTAAAGAGCTAAGGACCGCCGCTAACGGTGTTAATAGGCAAATACCCCACGTGAAATGTGTTATTGAACTACAAGGACTCGCAGAGACGGGAACAACCCTGACAGCTATAGCCATGGTTCACATGCAGATTGGCAAAATGTCACTATACCACCTGGTATATGTGCCTGAACTGGACTCATTCCCATTTGTGGTTGGCCAAGATTTTATAAATCGCTTCGACGCGATTGTAACTTATGGTGATCAGACAATGTGGGCAACAGTGAGCAATCCACTGCGGATCGAGGTGCCTCCCCAAGGTCAGGACACTGACTGTCTAACAGCAGGTACCGCAGAAGTCACAAGGGTATCCCTAACCGAGAGCACAAGCCCGGTAAGTGAACCTTCATATACAGTTGAGACAGAAGAGACTCAACAATTGGACCAGACTCTGGCCCAACACGAGTACCTCCTCTGTGAACTGACACCTTCAGCTCTCACTGAACACTACCTACCACAGGTAGAAGAAGGTGTGGAGGTCCAAGGATCTCACACCACAGACGTTGTACTGTCCTTTGGGACAGGTAATTCGGCTATCAGCCAAGCTTTCGATGATACCTTGGTGCAAGAGCATTTAAATCTAGAACAACTCAGAAATTACATAGTTCTTACAGACTCAAAGAGCACCTCTTCAGTCATGAAGTGGGGAGACACACACAACAACGACAGTGACTGTCGCAGTCTGACAAATCAGACACACCTGCGACTACGCCGACAGTTGTGACACACCTGACTTACACAGAAGGAGGCAGACGTAGAGGCAAACGTAAGAAGAAATGTTGGCCGAAGCCTAAGAAGAAACGTTGGCCGAAACCTAGAAGGTTCCTCTGTACTGTCTACTCTCAGCTGCGTGAACAGATTAAACTAAACAAAGGCATCCTAACTAGTGCCCATGGACGGACGTCCTCACCTGTGTGCGTGGGCCCCCATGACCACAGGGGGTTGTTGTTAGGTCATGCCCTTGACAAAGACAAAGAGTTCAATAACCCCACAAATGACAAAGATTTCGCAAATTCACAGACTTCATGGGAAAATAAGGTCGTCCAAGCACAAGATAGTAAATAAACTAAACAGTTTAAACTACATTAGTTGCGAAAAGAAACCATTCCAACTAGAACTTAAAACACTAAGTGTAAAACTTACAACAAAGTTTAACTCTAATGACAGTTGTAAATCCACAGGATTTAATCCAACAATTGTTAGAAAGCTAAGTTCTATCTGTTTGTGTTTCCTTACGACCACGATGAAACTGCTTCTATTAATCCTCGCCTTCTTGGGACTCGTCCAAGATGGGCAACTTGAGGTTGTAACCCTCGGACCTACCTCAGGAATCAGTCTTCGGGATCAACCCGGACTGCTTATCGCAGATTATTGTCTGTATAGCCAAAAGGTCTTTGTCCGCTTTGATCCCCAAACCGTGATCCAACAGCACGTTACAATCAAAGAAGAGTGGTTCAACAAATCTAGGTACACTTTACCAATCGAGGACGCAAGAGGACAAATCCGACATATGTTAAAACAGCTACATAAGTACACTCTCACATAACAGGAGCTAAGTGGAACGTCTAGAAGAGAGAAGCGTGGCATTGGATGGCTTCTCCTTGCCGCCTCTCCTCTCGGATCTCTTTTCAGTTTAGGCATGTCCGCAGTCAACACTGTCAGCATATCATCCTTAAAACAACATGTTAATGAAATACAAAATGAGTTCCCAAAGATCCAAATACAGATGAATCAACAACAAGCTCAGTTTACTCAAGTGACCAAAACTCTTAGAAAAACTGTCTTAGTGCTGAACACTCACAACCAAAGAATAAAGGTCCTTGCACAAATGGTAAATGAACTAAAAATTAAGGTAGAATGGGAATACACCATCACACACCTGATAGATAGGGTCCTTTGTAGAACCACTAGACTAAGGAACAGCTTCTACCCTGAGGCTGTTAGACTCATGAATACTGTAAATAAAAATAAAAAATAAACACTGCAAAATATCACATCATACTGATGCTGATCTGTTTTCTTGTTGCTGTATTCATCTGTGTTCATCTGTGACCATCTGCTCATACAAACTCATGTTCGTGCTGCTGTGTATTACTAGTTGATGTTTTTCTTAGTTAGTTCTAGATGTTATTACTGTTTTTCTCTTTCATTTGTTGTTGGATGTAACTGGGACCTCGTGTATATAATCTTGTTTTCATCTCATGTACCACATGCGGTGCAAATGACAATAAAGACTCTCTGACTGACTCTGACTCTGACTCCTTTCTGGTATGCTAAGAGATATCAGCTCATCAGTTGATGCACTAGCCACTGGCAGAATCCCTCCTTATCTCATCTCCCTACATATGGTAACAGACATCCTTACCTCCGCTACAGGCAAAAAAGTATGGCCAATGCAGGCTCACCTGGCTTACGCTCTCGGTGGCGCGATCACGATTTATGTCAACCACGTAGTGGGTGAGTTCGCGTTCCTTATCAATCTACCCATCATTCCATCAAACGGCATCTACAGACTGAAAGACGTCATTAATGTCGGTAATTGGCTCGGTGAAAACCACGTAAAAATTAACACTCCAAAGGTGGTTGCATATCGCAAAAGTGACCCCTCAATTTACTTGGCTCCAAACCTCCGGATGTGTGTTCTCACTCATGAGATACACTACCTGTGTACAAGTAAGCCTTTCATTCTGAATAGAGGCATGGGCATTTGCTATGTCACACCCGTTCCAGATAACTCAAAATGCCCAACGACCATGACTCTGCGACGCCAGGTTACGACCGCTAGCGCGCAAATAATTGGGTCACGTTGGTTAGTCAATGCTCCCCAAAGAACCGCGATGATGGTGTACGACCACCAACCCGCGGCTAACAGACTGGTAACCCTCCCAGATAAAACAATGTGGATCAGTGTCCCCGAAGGTACCACTGTACACATTGGCGAATTGACGCTCTACCACCTCCATCCGGATCAGTGGGAATCCACTCTGGAAGATCCCGAGTGCTTCTCAAACATGAGTTTAGAGATAGACCCTAAAACAATTGAACAGCTCCGTTTTGAAGGAACTAAGGTCGTCGACGTCGAACTGATTAATAAAGTTCTCAGGACTCTCCAGTCCAACACTACGATCCCGTTTCAGCCTATCACTTACGCATGGCCTAGCACTGACTCGCTCAATTAAGTTGTGGTAATGATCCTCTCTTTTCTAGTGTGCGGGATAATCGTGTACCTACTCCGTCGCGTCCAATCTGTTGAGGCCCGATTGGATCGTTATGAGACCCAACAGGATACTTCAGACCGTCAGAAACCTAACCCGAGAGGCAGGCAAAATGGACAGAACACCCGTTTGTAATCTGACGACCAGAGTGAGTTTGATGTAGTGAAACGTTGTTTTCTAGTTGCTTGATTGCTACTTTTGTTGTTATTGAAGTTGTGATTGTTTTCTGAACACTCCCAGCCAAAAGAGGTTTTGATTAATGTTAGTTGAAGACTTAAATGGATTTAACTATGCCAACATGCTGTTCATTTTGTTAAAAATCTCAATCTTTGAAGAGTCATTGTAGATTAATACTACTTAAGGTACTATAAGCTACACTGATCTCCCAATCATTTAAGTAGGACCGATTCGATCGTTTCTATTCTAGATCTATTCATTTTTGATGAGTCTTGCCATAGACTTCAAAATTTATTAGGAATACCAAATCCTACGTCGCTCGTCTAAAAGACAACAGACATTTAGACCAAACTATATTTCATTTTTCTATTTTAGTTTAACCTAAACTAAGTTATGAATGGAGGAATAGTTTGAAAGAAGAGCAGAAAGTTCATTCTCAATAGTCCAGGTATCAAATCCGCTCATTCTCAATCAGTTCATCTGGACAGTTTCTTTTTAGTAGAAACGTTTCACCCTCACTCCAGAGGGCTTCGTCAGTCAGAGCAGTCCAAAGCAAACTGAAGCTACCCCACCAAGTAAACAACTTAAGTGGACCAACCAGTTTGCTGTAGCCAAGATGGTTTCTGGGGGCTTGTCCCTCGTCGACTCCTCCCAGGCAGGCAGACATGTCCAAAGTGGTTCAAGACCAGAAAGTTCATTCTCAANATTGAGAATGAGCGGATTTGATACCTGGACTATTGAGAATGAACTTTCTGGTCTTGAACCACTTTGGACATGTCTGCCTGCCTGGGAGGAGTCGACGAGGGACAAGCCCCCAGAAACCATCTTGGCTACAGCAAACTGGTTGGTCCACTTAAGTTGTTTACTTGGTGGGGTAGCTTCAGTTTGCTTTGGACTGCTCTGACTGACGAAGCCCTCTGGAGTGAGGGTGAAACGTTTCTACTAAAAAGAAACTGTCCAGATGAACTGAATGAGAATGAACGGATTTGAAAGAAGAGGCCTTGGTTACAGAAGCCCTCCAAAAACTCTATAGGTATAGATCCCTATATCTGATTTTTACAGCATTGATCCACCCTTTAATTGGTAATTGTAGCTGATCTAAACCATGATAGCTCACATACCAGGTGCATATAGGTAGGGCCTAATGTAAAATCCCAGTCATAAGCCCACCTAAAACCACATACTCGCATGATACATAGAACCAGGGTGGCACCGACTGGAAGCCATCCAGCCCGCAACCTTCGATGTGGGGACCTGCTACTCAAACGTTGGTCTTCAACCTTCATCCAAGGGCCGCCTCCTCTGCATCAATCAAGGGATCCCCTCTACATGCTGATTAATGAACCATTTGTTGCTGATGAAATCAATAACCCCAATCGTTGTGGAATTACCGCTGTGGATTATAAGACTTTGTTTTCCAAGGGATCACAGACTCAGTTTTCCAAGGGTTAACAGACTATGTTTTCCAATGGATTGAAAGCTTACCGCAATGGGATTACCTACAAAGAGTATGGAATTTCCAAAAACCTTATGGGAGTATAATTTTGATTATTTTTCCACTTGCTGGATTACATAGAGGTTAGAGACATTCGGTGGTATCCTTTCATGTTGGAACTCATCTCCAAGGACAGGTGATGACTTCCAAAAAGGGGGACTATAGTGATACAGCACCCTCATGTCCGTTACTGGATGGAAACCTCTTCACATCTCTTTGAAACTCTGAGTGTTACACTTTTCTTGAGCTCTCAAGGAGACAAGTGGACACTATTTTGTTACATTTATTTTGAATTAAGAGACACAAATCAATCAGAAAGACTTCCTTTTAATTTGTGTTAATTCAGAATTGATCAACAGTATATTTTTGTCATTTGATGATGAGCTGTTATTAAAATGAGTGTCAAAAAGGCGTTCAATACAAGATCAACTGGACTTTATTTGTAACAGAAAACGTTTCGACATCCTTCGTCACTACCCGACATTTCCAACCCTTGCTGTTGGAAGCCATCCAACGATGGCTGCGTCAACAGTTATTTATCCTTTACATTCTCAAATGATGTTATGAAATTAATGCTTGATTTGAGTCAAAGTCTCTAAAAGTAATATTTGTAAGTAAATCTATCTTTGGGGGTCAACCTATTCAAGATGGCCACCACAGCTAATTGAACCAAAAATCACAAGTTCTGAGTCTGTCAGATACTGAAGTGCAGCTGATGTGGCAGTAGCTGAGAGTCATCCTCAAAACATGTTTCAAGAGGTAACAGATCACAAATGATCTCCCAAAATAACCTGAGATTGTTCATAAGGTCATCTGTACAGTTTGACTCAAACGTCTAAAACTACATCCACTATGACCAGATGTTCTGATTATTTCAAGGAATGTTAGACCTTTAGTCTCCTTAACACGTTCAACTTTAATGAATTTACACTATTTTATAAATAACACTCACCATAAAGCTGCTATTAATATCTGAATGTAAAAATAACTAAATAACTTAAAATGATAAACATCATGACATAAAGCTGCTTCCTGTAAGTTCTTCCATTGCATGTGTTTGCTTTGATTGTGGATTTCTGTGCACACAGTTAATCAGAAACCAAACATGGAGCCAACTAATGAAGTAACATGGAGCCAGACAAAACACTCAGAAGAAACATATTACAATTAAATATGACATATTTTACATTCACACAGCAATACTTTACACAGCTGTAGTAGAAACGTACTTTTTGAGGGAATTGTGTTGCTGGATCCACATTTATCGAGTCAGGTAGTGTTCTAGTGTTTAGTTTTATACAAAGAACATTTCTGACTGGATTCACCTGCATCTTGACCTTAAAGTGTATCTTTCACTTTAAACACATGTTGTTGCCTTTTCAACCTAACATGTCTAAAACTCCAATTTTCATCAAAAATACGGATCATATCTCAAAATAAAATGTGCTACTACTACCTTTTTTGTCTTCCCTCGCTACTCTGTCTAAAAATAGTGCTCTCAGCGGTAAACCGGAAGTGACATCACAGGAGGGGAACGTTTGTGCTTTAGCTAAGAAAGATATGGGATTGCACCAGGAGGAGGCGACAGATTACAAAGTTGTTTTGACATAAGTATGTCATCTCTGACTATTACATCAAATATCTAGCCAAATAACTTCTAGATATATACTACCTAAAGCAAAAAATGGTTTATATTTACATATAGCCTAAATATAGAGATACAGCATTAATTACACCACTGATGGATTTAACTACTTTAGCCTTAGCTCCCTAAACAATTACGTTTTCCATCCTAAACCACTCAGTGGACACTTTTTCTGCTTTCAGAGTTAATTATACAGGGCTTTTTTACTAAACGATTGCCTGTATAGCACATTTGAGATGAAATTCGATTTTTTATTCATTTTTGAAGACATGCAACAAGGTCGAGCTAGCATAAAATTAGCATCGTTTTTCTCTTCCATCTAACGTCGTTCATATCTCATAAACCACTCATTGTATATTTCTCCTGCTTTCAGAGTGTAATTATAAATGAGTTTTCTACTAAACGATTGCCTGTATAGCACATTTGAGATGAAATTCGATTTTTTATTCATTTTTGAAGACATGCAACAAGGTCGAGCTAGCATAAAATTAGCATCGTTTTTCTCTTCCATCTAACGTCGTTCATATCTCATAAACCACTCATTGGATATTTCTCCTGCTTTCAGAGTGTAATTATAAATGAGTTTTCTACTAAACGATTGCCTGTATAGCACATTTGAGATGAAATTCGATTTTTTATTCATTTTTGAAGACATGCAACAAGGTCGCGCTAGCATAAAATTAGCATCGTTTTTACTTCCATCTAAAGTCATTCATATCTCCTAAAACCACTCAATGTATATTTCTCCTGCTTTCAGAGTGTAATTATACATGAGTTTTCTACTAAACGATTGCCTGTATAGCACATTTGAGATGAAATTCGATTTTTTATTCATTTTTGAAGACATGCAACAAGGTCGCGCTAGCATAAAATTAGCATCGTTTTTACTTCCATCTAAAGTCATTCATATCTCCTAAAACCACTCAATGTATATTTCTCCTGCTTTCAGAGTGTAATTATACATGAGTTTTCTACTAAACGATTGCCTGTATAGCACATTTGAGATGAAATTCGATTTTTTATTCATTTTTGAAGACATGCAACAAGGTCGAGCTAGCATAAAATTAGCATCGTTTTTCTCTTCCATCTAACGTCGTTCATATCTCATAAACCACTCATTGGATATTTCTCCTGCTTTCAGAGTGTAATTATAAATGAGTTTTCTACTAAACGATTGCCTGTATAGCACATTTGAGATGAAATTCGATTTTTTATTAATTTTTGAAGACAAAAAGGACCTTTATCACTTCAATGCAACTCAATACAAAACAACAACTTCCGACTATGACGCCCCCTCTACTTTCGTCACTGTCACGTGACTCCAAAACCGCGCGTTTTTTTTAGGCTCAGTTTTTTTTCCCCTGATTTGTGTCTGTAAGGTTATTGGTATTCATTTGGAAAGCAGGGGGGATTATCAAAATTACTTATTACCTCTAAATATTATGTTTCTGCCCAAAAAACTAACATGAAACATACACTTTAAAGGTTCAAACAGATCATTGTTTCATTTATTAACATGAGTGTCACTCTCATGCTGGGTTATTTCTGCAGTACCAGGATGCTTTAATATTATGGCACAGTTCAAGGTAAACTTTTAACTTCCTTCTCTGCTTTGTCTGTGAATTAGCCATAATAATCTCTGTACTAACAAGCTCCATCTGGCCACTGGCCTAAACAATATGTAAGTGTCCTTCAGAGTTTTCCAACTCTGGGAACTGCTGAGTAAATTCATTTATTTTGTTAAAACAACCAATAACCATTCAGGAAGTGGGCAGACTCTGCCCTCCATACAAAACTATTACTTCCCGTTTTGGCATCGGTGTGAAGGGGAGAACAAAACTCAACAACTTGTTTTTCTCTGGAAACTGGTGGAACGTTGTGGTCAAATGTCAATTAGACCTACGTTTCTCAACCAGAGTTACAGCAGAGCATTGCTGTAACACTCGTTTCTGTTTTGAAAGAATTTGTTTTCTGAAAGTTTTATTTTGAAACCTAGTCAGGACGTTGGCCCTGGTTCCTGCCGGGAAAGTCGCACTTCACGCTCGTTGAATCAGTTATACACGCGCTGAAGTTTCAACTGGACGGCTACTGGACAACACAGTCCGTTAAGTGTCCACAAAACTTCTCAACTCCTATCTCCAAGAGACGTGCTCGTCACCAGGTAAAGAGTCATAGATTGTATGCTGAACGTGTGGGGAAGTCCAGCCGGACTCGTTTGGGAAATGTGTCGCCCTGTCTTATTTCAAAATAATTAACT
The DNA here is from genome assembly GCA_038048925.1 of Garcialebias charrua. Classification (NCBI taxonomy): domain Eukaryota; kingdom Metazoa; phylum Chordata; class Actinopteri; order Cyprinodontiformes; family Rivulidae; genus Garcialebias; species Garcialebias charrua. The sequence continues at coordinate 15,896 of JBBPBX010057619.1, forward strand.
TCTGTTAAACTTAGCTTCATTCCACTTATCCTTCCTTATTCTTATTTTTCTTAAGCCATTAAACTTTTAAGTAAATGTGCCAGCAGGAAGTTTAAACATAACTTGTCTGTTTGTTTAAATTTGAATTCTTGTCTACAGTAGTTATTTAATCAGAGCTAATCTTGATACAAATGTTTAATGTACTTTTATGATTGTCTCAATAAAAGGTTCATCTGCTGGTGGACCAACACAAGTGGACATCTCTCGTGAAATTACATTTTGTCTAGTCACATTTATGCAATTTAATCTGGAAAAAGGGTGAACTCGTGAATGAATTTGGGTCAGATCAAGTCTGTTCCAATTTCTTCTGGAATATTGTACTGGTCAGCAAACTGACAAGTATTATATCCCTTACATATTGTTGGCACCATTCTCTTACACATGTAAATGAGGAATTTTGAGCTGGCTGTTGGTTCATAAAGTCAACTTTTAAAAACCTCCTTTAGAAACTCAAAAATAAACATAAAACAATAATAAATATAAAAATCGCTCCCAGCCAAGAACATTACGACATACATACTAAAACCAGATATAATAATTACTAACTGTGCTGACAGCAGGCCAGCTCCTCCGGTAACATCTTATCTGGTGCTTGGATATCGCCTCCTAAAAACACAAATTTAATCTACTAGAACATCTCCATTTATAACGAGACTAAATAATACACATACAACGTTAATCATTGTATTCTTCTGAACTTATGAAACAGTTATAACGGGATAAGATCATCTCTAATAACGTATCTGGAAACACTGGTCAGCAGGCGAGCTACCTAA
>JBBPBX010057620.1:0-11309 GCA_038048925.1 Garcialebias charrua
GATAATTAAATACGGTACTTCAGACATACATTAATACATTGTTTACCTGTCTTAACAGGTTCCTTATTGCGCTAATAGGGCATGGCAGATTTTGCTTGTTAATAATTCTGTCTGTTGACTGCTAGAGATGATGGATGGGGTGCAAACAGCTGTGGTATCAACATGCATTTCATGTAAAACAGGGACAAGAAGACATGTGGTCTGTGTGTGCGTGTGTGTTGTGCATGTGTTTGCACTATGCGTTGTTTGGCACATTTTCACCGAGGGGTGTGTGTTATCCTCGTCTTTTGGAGTCAGACCCGAGGCTATGTCTAATTGGAGTCTTCACACTTTCAGGCTTGACTCACACTGACACGCTCGACCTTGGCTCTCCTCCCTTTGCCATGAAAGGGAAAACAGTGACATAAATATGCTTGATTATTTGCTGAGAGAAACTTTAATGCAGCTTATTTATTTGTCCCCCAACCCATCCCATTTTCCCTTTTTTGTTTTGCTTCTGTCAACTTTAAGGCCTCATCATGGTCTTTCATTCATCTGATGAGGAGAACTTTTCAACCATGGAGATAACATCGATGAGACATACAGTAAAGTGAGGACTTTCTTTCAGCCATGAACCGCTCAACAAATTTTAAAGTGCACATGCAGCTTATTCACAACCAAATTCAATGCTAAAATCCACATACTAAATTAAAAAGTGAATTAAACCCTCAACAAATGTTACTGTTTTCTTTTGCACATACTCAAAGTCTCTGCCCAGTTTCATGAAATTTGTTGTTGTAGTTTTTACAAGTTGACCGGCAGACAAAAGCAGCAATTTCATACATGAAATGTGTGAAACTCATCACTCCCGTGCATATAGTAGATTTTTCCAGCCCGCGTTTGCATACACAGCACGTGCATTTGTAGTTGCGGAAAGTGTTATAAGGTCAAACACCTCCATTTCTCGGAATTCAGCCATCAATATACCTCTCACCACACGTTTGAAGGCTCGGTCCCTCAGGTCTCACTCCTGTTTTAGCATCCAAAGCCCATTTATGGGCTTGATTTTCCCCTTCCCATCAGGCAGCATTGATCAAACAGCACTCTTAGGGTTTTTCAAGGTGGACATTACTACTGATGGCAACCAGTACTTGCAACACCAGTGTAAAAACTATAGCCATTATTCACCTGATTGGCCTCTCCTCCATCTCTCAGTGGTAAGTATCTTGTGATTCGACAGGTATTTATATCTCCACAGGACTAAATCCCCCTCACAGTGTCAGCGGTAAAAGTGCATGCTTTCTGGTGGAATCCATTTAGTTATTTACTCATGAGAAAAGACAGGGCATGTGTGAATGATTGAAATGATATGTTAAATCTCAGTTTGAAACTTTAGAGATTGAGTTGTCTGTCAACTTAATACAGTAAGTGTTAAATCTTTTCATTTTGTTCATTCGTTTTCAAATTGACAATTTGACCAACATTTAAACAAACAAAAAAAGTTATTTCCCCCCCTGCCACACATCTCTGCAGCATTTCTTTTGATTGTTCAACAAAAAAAGTAAGTTGTTTTTAGACAAAGAAACTAAAAAAACATATCTGTGAGGTTACACATCTCATATCTGTCTATATCTTGTATTGCTTTCGAAAAAGTCAAATGTGAGAAGAGTCTTATGTGGATACCTCAAACCCTAGCAACTGAATACAAAGTACTAAATACTTGTCATGTGAGCCATAACGTGTAAATTTGTATTGTTCATCAATGCTAATTGTCAACACACAAACTTCCATACTAGATAGGATACATGCCCAAATGCTTGTGTGTTTGCATTGAGGATGTAATTATGTTGATAATTTCACTGATTGAGACGATTAAATTGTTCAGATTGGCCTTTAGAGAAAACATGTTGTTACCAAGGAGACTGCAATTTTAAAATATCTTTTCACATCAACTCCAGTAAGTAACAGTGCAGGAAAATAACATTCCATTGTACCCCAGGCCCTTACTGGGACCACTGTAGTGGTCCCGGCCACAGTGACCCATTGTAGTCCAATTATGCAGACATGCTTGGTCCATGTGGGCTGGTGCATTCTGTAAATAAAGGAGCAAAATACAGATGCAAAGTTTAAAAAGACAATTTGAGGAGTCTGTAGTTAAAGATTACAGTCCAGGCATCACCTGTGAAAAGAATGATTGCAGGGCTACCAGACAACCAGCTTCAAACCACCAGCTGCCTTTGAAGCAGTTTGCATGCTAGGCATTGTATAATGCTAATTACTTACGAAATAAGTGAAACTAACTGACAAAACAATAATAAAAAAAAACACAGTATACTTTGTTCATGTCACTAACTATGTCAATGTTAATGTCAATTTTATTTATATAGCACATTTAAAACAATGTTGACCAAAGTGCTTCACAAACAGGAATGTGACTATGGTGACATGTATCACTTTGGAATAATTTAAATAACTGACAAAGAAAGTTAAGTACCCAGACAGAGTCATGAAAATGAAATGTTACTAATCATGTTAAAGGCAATTAGGCTGTTTTGCAATTATTACAATATCACATCAAATCAGATCAAATGAACAGTAGTGTTGGCAGTTTAGGTACACAGCTGGTCCCGTGTTAAAAAGTGTTTGACCCCCCCTCAGGCTTGGATACAAGTGGGGATCCAGTGCTGAACAGAGTCACACAACCATTGCTTTATCTTATGTAGCAAGTCACTTTTGGTGCTCCTCACTCAGTGTTTTTGACTAACTGTTGGACTTTCTGGCAACTTCCTCATAACAGTATCCCTCCACTTGTGGTACCACCTTTTATGCCTTTAGTGCATGCTCTAGGCATGCCAGTACCTTGCAAATTGAATTTACATACCCATCACTGGTCTGCATGTGTTAATGTTCAAATCTGACTATTTATCAAGTTTTTATTGGATCATTTTAATAACCATAGCTCTGAATACAGCTGTGTTTACATGGACAAAATTTTGTGACCTGATTGAAATGTGTTCTGATCGCATAATTAGATAGCACCGTTTACATGGACACAATCCGTTCATGACGAGTGTTTACATGCAGCAGGCTTTTATTCTGATCCGATGTTCTGACATGCGCAGAGTGGTACACTCCCCCTTAAAAAAACACAGAAGAAGAAGTTACTTCCGTTAAAACCACAGAAGAAGAAGTTGCTTCCGGGACGAAAGTAAACAGACGCGTCAATGGACCCGCGCCAGATTGTAATGACGGCGACTGAGTTTTTACTGCACTCCCTGATTGAACTACAGGCAAAGCAGCATGTGTTTAGTTTTTTTATTCACAGGATGAGAGCGCTGGACGTCCTCTGTCCTCCAAGCTGTCGTGGACAACTGTTGGTACGATAATAAAAACGCTGTATGCTAATAAACTTTTTTGCCCTTTCCTTTTCTACCTGTCTGCATGATACTGTCTGTATTTGTTATTAATTACTATTCTTCCTCTGTTTTCCTGTTTCTGGAGCATCAGTGTCACAATGCCAGGCAGTGCCATGATGCCAACGTCCTGCGCCACTCAGACCTCTATCAAAGGGCTCATCTGTTGCCAAAAGTAAGGCTAATACTGTATTTACTATATTGTATTTAGTATTACTACAACGATTACAGCTAAGTATCTCAAAGTAGAGATAGCTGTAAAGTTTTATTTAAAAAAATGTTTGTTTGAACTATGTCTTTAAACAAATAGTTAAATGTTACCAAAATATAAGGCTAAAATTTACTATTGTATTTAGTATTAAACCATTACAGCTAAGTAATTATTTTTTTTTTTCATTCAACCTTTATTTATACAGGCTAGCCTCGTTGAGTCACGGGGACTCATTTACAAGAGGGACCTGTCTCACTCACACCAAACAACCATCCACTCTCACACTCACACCTAGGGTCAATTTAGAGTCACCAATCAGCCTAACAAGCATGTTTTTTGGTCTGTGGGAGGAAACCGGAGTACCCGGAGGAAACCCACGCATGCACGGGGAGAACATGCAAACTCCACCCAGAAAGGCCCCGGACTGGGATTTGAACCGGCAACCTTCTCGCTGAGAGGCAGCAGCTCTACCAGTTGTGCCACCGTGCTGCCCAATCAGTAGACATACTTAGCTGTAAAGTTTTTTTTTAATAAAATTTGTTTGAACCACATCTTTAAACAAATAAAACGTTGAACACTAAATATTGGCATGTCCCTTTTTTGCAGTCTGTGAGGAACATTGAAGGACGTCAGTCTCTTCAGGTGATCCTGTGAGCATGTTGGACTGGCTCGTCAAAGGATACCCAAACTGTCCTCGTCTGACTCCTCAAGTCATTTAATGTTTACCTTTGCTCAGTCAGGTGGAGGTAGAGATGACCTTCGGGTTGCTGAAGTCACAGTAGAGTTCTTCTAAAAAGATACTTGTCATGTATTTGTGTTCACATGCAGTTAACATTTGTATAAAATTATTATCACAATAAAAAACTGCAAATACTAGTGAACATCTGAGCTCTTTAATGGACCAAACATTTTAACAAATTCTTGTAAACAATTGATACTGCTTGTTTGAAACAAGTTTCTTTCTTAGTGCAATTTGAGGTATATCAGAAAAACATAAAAATTAAACATTCAAAATGTGTGTGCAAAACAGACGATGTGCACAGATCAAATCTTGTAATGATGACAACAAAAAAAACATTCTTTGGTCATTTAAAAACTACAGTAACCTGTAATTCAGTAACTTCTTTATCAACTCATCGCATACTTTCACAATTTCGATGTATGCATGTGATTTAGGACAACAAAATTGGTGACAAAATAATCGTTAACTTCCAAAATGTATGTTTCTGTATCCTGATAGAACAGCAAATGTGTTTTTATCCTGTGAGTCATGCAGAAACTCAGAGTCCTTATTAAACCACCTGACTGTATTAAGTTAGGACATCTTAATTGTACCATAAACTATCAATCCTAATGTCTGTGTAAAAAATACATTTACAGATCTGTCAGGGGACAAAGAAACATGGTTGTGGAGAATTGAAACATTTTCAAATCAGTTTTGAGTTGTTCTAAAGCACATGTGTGAACTTCTTGGGATTCCTCAGTAGAAGATGTGGGACTCTTGCATCTTCTGCCACCTGCCACCATCACCTGCCACCATCACCTGCCACCATCACCTGCCACCATCACCTGCCACCATCACCTGCCACCATCACGCTGCCACCATCACCTGCCACTGTCTGTTGTGTGCTGCTGCCAGCTGCCTCTTCAAAGCTGGACTCATCATCTGAAAAACAAACAAAATAAAGTTTAACTGGACCCCTGATATGTTGAAATTTGTTAGGTTAATTATCTGGTTAGTTGGAGGAGTTTTAATGTACAATACAGTAGTACTGTACTGCCCTAAAGCTACTCTTATTTCTTATTATAATTACATTTTAACATATTTGTTGTTTCTAATTACTCCAGGTAATACAGTACAGAGGGTTAATGTGGTTTGAAGAGTCTAACTTACCAGAAAGGATGCTTTGCTCCTGGTTAGCTTCATCTCAGATTCCTCTCCTCCTCATAACCTAGATCCACACCGCTGCCTGCTGTGTTGGAAGTGGCAGATCTCTCATCAGTTCATCCATCAACACGTAAAATGAAAAAGTGGTGGGGTCGTACTTCTCCCGTTGTTGTTTTTAGCTTTGTAGCACTTAGCTTTCAAGCACTTCCAGCGATCTCCAGCTTCTTCCAGCTTTTCATGTACTTGTTTAAATAACTCCGTGTTCCCACACGTTCGGTCAAGGCGTTCGATAGTTTTGAGCTATTTTAATGTTTCCATTACAAATGTTGCATCGCTCACCGACCAGTTTTGCTTCCCCACCATGCGTTAGCGTTAGCATCTACCCACTAGCCAGGCAGAGAAGGAAACACGAGGGGTGGGGGGGGGTGCGCAGCGCACATGCGCAGTCAGGACAGTTTGATAAACGGAACAGATCAAGTGTTTACATGCACACCGAACGGGTAACGGATCGGTGTAAACCACCTGTTTCGAGCTGATCACAAATTAGGCCGGATCACGCCGAAAACACAAAAAATGATCCGAACGGGGTGTTTACATGACACACTTTTGATCTGATCGGCCGTTTGATCTGATTACTTATGTCCATGTAAACACACCTAGTGAGACACAAGAGACCAGCTTTATTCACAAAGTGACTACTATACAGAAATGCAGGAGAGGGCTATAGGAAAAGGTGTATGGTGAGCATGCTGAAAGAAAGGAGGTGATAATGATTAGACCAACGGATAGATCTTGTAGAGGCTTAATTGATGTTTATTTTCTTATAGATATGGAGTAGAATCCAGCAGGTTACAAGGATGGTGACACAGACCAAGGAGATCAGGTAAGTGAAGAGTTGAATGAGAGAGTGACAAGACGAACCTTCAGAGAGGATGGCTGATTGTCTAGCTTGTTATTCCTTGTAGGTGATAGTAGAGAGAAAACATCCAAGGGGGCTTCAGACACAGGGAGGCTAGGGAGAGTACGAGGCAGAAGCAAGATGACGAGAGGACTGGCTACAGGAGCTACGAAGAGTACAAAGAGAAAAGAGGTTAAGTCAGATCATCAAAGATTAGAGCTTATACTAGGGCTGGACACAGTACCAAAAATGGGACAATGTTCCAACAGATTAGATGATCCCAAGGGTCTTAAATTATGGTCTTCTTGTCAGAAGAATGGAGGCAGCAGTGGATGGATGGTCGGACTAAATCTAGTGATATAGTATGTTTTCAAGGGTCACTCATACCCTCTGTGTTCGCATAAATAATAGACATCCATGGGGTACAAAATGAAAAACTTGAGGTAGCTTTGGATGTATGCTCAGTCAAACGTGAAGAAAAGCACACAAAGAGTTAAACCTGGGTCCTTTTCTCACTATTTAATGAAATTATTTTTCTTATATGAAGGATGAATAAATTCACTAAAAGCAGCCAGCCACAGAGTTCATGTTCTGTAACCAGGTTTTGGCATAATAGCCTTGCATCCTCTGTTTCCTGGGCTTACTGTGCAGTTCAACATGACCTCAACTTAGACAACGTGTTTCTACCACTTCTTTGTGGCAAGATTTTTTTATTCCTATTTTGAAGTGTGCCCTATCTTTTAGAGAAAATTGTATAACAGATTACCAGTATGATCAAGTATAACTATAGGGGTTTACATTTATTAATACGGTTTACATTTATTATTACTGCTTTACATTTATTACTACTGTTTACATTTACACTACTTTTATCTACACTACTGCAGATACATATACAGCATTCTCTGACTAGCCTTATCTAAGGATGCCAAATGTGCCTTATGTGCCTTACTGCATATGCCACTTTGCCTCTATACCAACATCAACTACCTCATACATATACTGTGTACATTAACTTATATGCTGCTGTGCCACTCTTTGCAAATGTCAATGCTAGAACCTTCAGTTTATTTTATAGATATACTTTTTATACTACTATGCAAAAACTCAGGACAGTATTACACTTTTATTATTTCATTTTATGCTTATGTTCATTGGGTGTTTGGTGTTTCAGGGGTGTTTGGTGTTTCAGTGTTGGTGTAAATTTTCATACTTTTATACTATTATGAAAAAACTCAGGACAGTGTTACACTTTTACTATTTTATGCTTATGTTTATTAAATGTTTTAGTGTTTAGTGTTTAGATGGTTACTGTTGCGCCGAGGGACTGAGAGAGAAACGCAATTTCGGTCCTGTGTATGTCCTGTACATATTGCAGTTCTGACAATAAAGTTGACTTTGACTTTGACTTTGACTTTGATGTGTCGGAGTTTGATTGTATTCATAAAAAGCTGTATAAATGTCAGAGCATGAGAAGTATCCCTAACACCTAAAAGGAAGAAATAATAAAGAATAGGGACTACACATGGAGAGAGACAAAATCAATAGCATATGCTTTCAGATGAACATTTACCTGTGTGTATAACACATCTTGATGTAAATTTGATATTTAAGTATCCAAGCCATGTTTCTTCACCCGTATCAAATGGAAATGAAATGGTAGTGATCTTCTGTAATCCCATAGAAAGGCCCTTTTCATTTCCTTTGAAATTTCAGAAAATTGAGTTAACAATGTCTCATTACATTTATGACTAAAGCAAAAGTCCTTAGGGGCTTGATCCATAGATGAGGACAAGTACCCTTGTTCTGTCGTGTCTTACAGAGATGCACAGAGAAAAGGTCCTTAAGAACATCTCTTCTCGCACTTGGACAGAAGGCGCAATTATGCCTGCCACAATTTCAGCAGAAACGCACAGATACTCGTCACGTTGAGTGGGTTTGCAGGCTGTGGGCGATGTGCCAGGGGAAGGTCAAAGTGCCCATCTTGTATCCAGATTTGTCGGCTCTGCTTCTACATGTGTTCTGTTAGAGCTGCACAGTCTGGTGGAATCCTGAAATAGGAGTGGTGATTGCTGTGATTGTGACGCGACAATACATATTTCTCCAGAGATGCAGGGGTTTGAATACCTTCTTGAATATATTTTAAGTGAGTTGCATTTTTTTATGAAAAAAATAAAGGACATCTGGATAATTTCTTGTAATAGGATACAATACGAGTCAGCTTAAAAAATAGCATTGCGGACCAACTTTTTGTTGCTACACTAAAATATGCTGAAGCACAAGAAAGCGATGTTGGCACATAAAACAGAACAGGGTTTGAGCTTTACCCAATCAGTCTCTGAATCTCTTCATAATTCATATGGTGTAGGCCACTAAACACACCGTGAAAGTGGGTGTCAGAATGAGGAGGACGCTCTCAGGGGGATTCCCATTCCTGCATTTGTACCTTATCCATACCTTTGCACAGGTCCCATCTGTTTGTCTGCTCAAATCCCCCTGGCCTGTGCTAAACACAGTGCTGTGCTTTCCTCTACGTTTGGTGAGGGAAAAATGAATGGGCAATATTTGGTATTTAAATGTGGTCTCTGTGATGCATGGTATTGCTCTTTTGAAGCGATTTCCCCAGAGTAACATTTAGCTACTGCTGAGCAGGTTACACATGCAGGCTGGGTGAGTTAGCAGCACCCACACATTTAAGTTGAATAGACTGGAAAATGAATAGCATATGAAGTTGAGAGGGAATAAGTAATGCCTCAGCAGCAGAATGTAGTTGTTGTGTTTGAGTTACTTTGTAAGACAGATTTTTCTCCAAGGATGCTCATTTCCTCATGACTCAGTTCACTTTTGTGAGGCAATTATGCTTCCAAAACCCAAGCACATAGCCTCTTCAGCATCAACACAACGCAACATAGAAGCACTAACACAGTGCTCCTGTCAGACTGAACGACTGATTATACATTTGGAATGGAAAGTGTGATGATTACTATACATGTACACCTCAGGAGAGAAAGGCGTTCTCTTGTGTTACAAGTGTGACAATCTGAAACCACCACCCTGCTGCGCCTGACAGGTGCAGTGAGTTGATGTTTTCTGGATCCTCAGCAGGGGTACTGGACAGGATATCACGCCCTCTGATCCCAAACACTGTCCCCTGCCGACTCCGAAGACGTCTGCCTTTTGTCTCAAGCCTGGCTGGTGACAAGTACCTCTTACTTCCCTGTGGTCTCCTGGGGCAGCTGTCGTAGTGAACTGAGTCCCCACCACAGAATACACTGTATTAATACCTACAAATCATTTTACACCCATTAATAACACATGGAACTTATTCCCTGAGGATATATTCATCGCCATGAAAGCCAAGATTTATTTCATCATTACAAATAAATTGAAAAGCAAGTTTATCGTGTGACCAATTAGAAAAGTAGGCCAAATCTCTCATAACACCGTATTGCTTATTTGACTTCAGGTATATGGAGGGGGGGGAAATGTTTAGAGTATTTTCTGTACAACGGAGCTTTAGGGCTATGCTAAGGAAAAAAATGACATTGCTATGCTTTTTTTCCCTTCTTCTTTCGGCTTCTCCCTTTGTCAGGGGTCACTACAGCGAACTAGTCGCACGAAGATTTACCAATTGTTTTTATGCCGGATGCCCTTCCTGACACAACCACGACCAGCGAGCTACCACAGCCCTCTGTGTGGATCAGAGTGCTGATATCTAGGGTTCCCGGGGGAGCAGATGGTGTGGGTTAAGGGCCTTGCTCAAGGGCCCAGAGTGGGGCAGATGAGGGTGGAGACAGGTGTGACTGCTTCACTTATCCCACCCACATTTTTGATGTTGTCGGTACCGGGGCTTGAACCGGCGATCTTCCAATCACAAGCTCACCTTCTTAAAGGAGAAATGAAAAGTGTTTTTAAGCTAATAGTAGTCTAATGAAAAGCATAAAATAAGCTTGTTGAGAAATTTTCACAAGTCAAAAATGTCATCCTAACTCAAATTTAGACTTTGCAAAGTGAAAAAATTCTCATCTGGTGTTTTTGACCCCCCTCCTCCTGCCTGCTCTCCGTCCCCTGAATATGACGTAGGCAGTGCAACGAGTCGTCCCTCATACAGTAATATTAGTGTGTGTATCTAGTTGTGGACAAAAAGGTTTCAGTGTGTAGCAATTAGGGATGCAGCAAAAAAAATCTATTTTTTAAAGAATCAAGATTCTTAGTCCTGGCGATTCAGAATCGATTCTAAAAGCCCCAAAATCGATTTTAAAACTTTTTTAAAATTTTATATTGTATTTTTACCGCTCCTGTGCATTCGGCCGCTGTAGAATTTTGGCCGTGTAGGGCCACCGTAGTTAGTTAGCCAGGCAGCTCCCTGCTAGCAAGGAGGGAGACAGCATGTTTCAACTTGCTCCTTCATCTTTAAAAATCATTTTAGATCCTACTATGTTCTGGGGAAGACAGAGCTTAACAAGACATTGGTAACTGTTTCAGGACATTTTCAACACCCCCACTTCCACGTTAGCATACGGCGCTAGCATGCTAACGTTAGCATACGGCGCTAGCATGCTAACGTTAGCATACGGCGCTAGCATGCTAACGTTAGCATGCGGCGGCTAACGCACGGCTATTCGTATTTCCAGGATAGAAATGCCCATTAATGCACTAAATCACCAAACTGTTTTTGACAAACTAAAGTGATATCCTTCAGATTCAAAAAAGTCTTCTGCTTCCATTTTAAATGACAGACAAGAGGACAGTAATGATGGGTTTATAGCTTCAGTGTTATTGTAAGATAGCAAAGGAGGTCTTAATTGTGTCATAAAAGTGCGTCCAGAAAATTACTACAGAAATCACTGTCACTTCGGCATGTAGCAGGAAAAATGTAAAAAACTATTTCTTTAAGCTACTGACTTGAAAAAAGCATAC
>JBBPBX010057621.1:11153-22368 GCA_038048925.1 Garcialebias charrua
TCAGCCTTAACTGTTGGATTCAACTCTACTGTATTAGCAAAATATCTCATAAACCACTGGGTGGATCTTAATTAAGTATCCACACTTGAAATGCTAACAGACAATTGCTTTCATATTTTGACCAAAATGTGCATAACTCAGTCATGTTCCAAACATACAAACAATATGATCTTATTTTGAATCTTCAAAGCTGCCAGGTAAAGTGTGATATTAATAGACCTTTAATTGTTTTTACTGAATATTGTTTGACAAGTTTACGGCAGTTCACAAATGAATTGTGCTCTTTTTGTCATTTGAGTATTGATCACTAGCTAAATATCAGAGCCATCAATTGTTGTTTTAACCTGAAAAGTTTTGCTTCTAAAGGTTTTAGTAGTTACACCAGGGGTGTCAAACTCATTTTGATCTGGGGGCCGCATACAACTTAATCTGATCTCAAGGGGGCCAGACCAGTAAACTCATTCCAAAATTACATAGAACGAACAGTAAGTCCACTTTTTTCTTTGTATTAGTGCAAAGAAGAAACAAATTATAAAATATTTACATTAAATTAATTGTCCTTTTACACTTTTACTCAGTTTAACATTTATTTAAGTGCATTACACATTAAAAAACTGATCACAGTGATTGCACTTGTTCTTATCTTTAGACTAGTGTGGATGGTTGTTTGTCTTTTTGTCTGTCTCTGTGATGGACTAGAGATCTGTCCTGGGTGTCTCTGGGACAGACTGGAGACCGGTCCTGGGTGTCCCCTGCCTTCACCCAAAAGCAGCTGAGATTGGCTCCAGTCCTAAACAAGGGGGCATAATGGAATACTTATTAACTGATATTTAAACATAAAACACTATTTATTTTATGTTAAACTCAATCTGTTATATATATATATTCTCCAGGATGGGCAAGAAGAGTTTAACGAAATCTGACGTGTAGGGAGGTTTGATCACATCATCCAACACCTTAAACCAAGGGTGTCAAACGTACAACCCGTGGTCCGGAACCGGCCCGCCAGTGGGTTTAGTCCGCCCAAGGATAAATCTGAATTATATAAAAAAAAAAGAATAAACGTTATTTTCTTAAAAATCTGCAATTCCTATGTTGTCCACTAGAGGTGCTGTGTTTTAGTCAGTTCCTATGTTGTCCTACTCAAACTCAGTGCCTCTAGGACCTAGAGGCGCTGTGTTTTAGTACGAGAGAAGCAGATAGCAAGCGAAAACGCTGCTCATTTTCCCTGTCTCCGAGATGTGTGTGCAGCAAGCGTTCATCCTGATGTGAAACTGAAAGTTATACACCATAACTCATGTTCCATGAAGGAAGGGAATGAGGTGCAACACTATTGCTATGGGAATTGCGCCCCCGCGCGATTACCTGAAGGCAGTGCTGGGCAGCGCTATTGCAAAAATTAGTTCCGCTATTTCTAAAGCACTTATTGATTTATTTAGGTCCGCAATTTCAAAAGCACAGCAATGCTAGCGGACGCTAATGCTAACACGCTAACCGCCATTTTGAAGAGGGCAAATGCTAAATACTTTTTTAAATCCAGCAGATTTGACCATTTGAACCGGTTAAGCTCAGAAAAACCTTGTGCTATAAAGTCACTGACTTTATAGCACAAGGTTTTTCTGAGCTTAACCTTCTAAAAAGAAGGAGTTTGTTTGGTTAACACAACTCCTTTTTATTTACTCCAATAAAAGACAAACGTAAAATAACTTGTACCAGGTTGGAAGCAAACCCGCTTCCCCGGGTCTAGATAAAATGTAGTGTTATAATAATAATAATAATAATAATGAATTCAATTTATAACGCGCTTTTCATTAGTGAAAATCTCAAAGCGCTACACACATTGAATGCTACACACATTCATACACCGGTAGCGGCAGACTACCATGCAAGGTGCTTTCCAGTCCTACCGGGAGCAACTCGGGGTTAGGTGTCTTGCCCAAGGACACAACGACACATGGTGTGGGGAACTGGGATTCGAACCGCCAACCTTCCGATCGGGGGACGACTGCCATTACCACTATGCCACGGCCGCCCCATTTTAGGGGTTTTTGTAGTTATAGCCGAACGCGATCCCTCTGAGCCACCACAGTGAATTTTTTTTTTAGGAGTCCACTTTACCTATAAAGGAATCACCCCTCTTAACATTCTAGCTACGCGTAGGAGTTAGAGATTATTAGTTATATTTTAAAACCCTGGCTGCGCGCAAGAGTTAGACAATATTAGTTATATTTTAATGACATTCAGGTCGCGTTGAAAGGCGGAAATGGGTGCGCGCTTCGTGTTATTTACGTTCTAACATAAGCTGATTTGTAATCAGTTATTAACAAAAATTAAACTCAGAAACACTAATATATATATTCAGCTAACAATTTTTTAAATTTGAATGAAATTCAGCTAGCGCTGTGGTTGTTGTTAGAACAAGTCCAGCCCCTGCTGCAAACAACGAATCAAATGTGAGCAGTCCATGACGTCAAACTGGGCCCGGGAGTCCGGCCCGATCAGAACCACGGTGGAGATGGTTCCAAAACGAGGGCGGACCCGGGCGGAAAAGGAAAATGCGAACATGCCGAACCCGGGTTAGAAGGCGGGGCGTACCGGGCCGGGCCGTTGAGGGCAGTGCAATGCGAAAACGGCTACAGATAGGTGAACTGGCCTCAATTCCAGGAAGCAGATGAGTAATCTCGTTTCCTGTTGTTTCCAGAGGCCTTGGGCATTCCGGTCTCTGCAGACCATTCCCCATCCCCCTTGGATCCAACCGTGGTGGTTAACACGCGGGACAATACTCGTTCCAGTGGGGCACCTGTTGTGGACACTGGAGGGTCCCTCTGGGGCCCCAGGGCTGTTGGACACCCTGAGCTGATCAGGATCTTCCCTGTTCGCCTGAGGGGGGCAGGGCGTGTTTGCTTGCTTAGTCATATTTGCAGAGTACGCATTTTTAGTAGCGCCTGCGGAGCGCAGGGCATGGCTGCCGTGAAGAGGCCCAAGAGGTGTCGGCAGAGCATGAGGGTCACTCCCTGACCCAGTTGAGAGCTCTCTGGACAAAAGCCTATTGAAGTGATACGCTCCTCTGAAAGTCATGCCCTGAACAAAATGGTGATGACCCGTACACCCAGAAATACGGTAATCTGTGGTGGAGTCAGATCGCTTTTCTGCAATTTTATGATGGAGCTGAGAGCCTCCAGATGAGGGATCGTCATGAGAGTGCAACTGGGCCTGTGCACTGCACCCGGCTGCACTCGGCCACATCTTTCAGATCCATTGTACATGTGTGGCCTGCTGGTTTCACAGGCTAGTGGGCCTGTCTCAGTGTGAGCGCTTTGAGCTTTAAAGTTTTTGTTTTCCTGTTCAACGCCCACAGATCGGGACCCGTTCTCGAGGTCCGGACTCTCTTGGGCACGAGGAAGTGTTAGCTGAGTCGGCCGGGGTGCATTGTTTGCTTTGTAACAACATTTGTTGATACTCTCTGCAGCATTATTGACATCTCCCTTCTCAGGACGTGTGCATGGCCTGGGCTTGCAGGCGACTGCAGCGTCGCAGAGGACCGGTGCGGTCATTTGTTGAACTGCAGTCGGGAGTCATGACAGACTGTCGTCATGGCCTCAGTGTTTAGCATACACGCCCTCCAGGCCCACGCGTGCGCCGTGAGCCTGGAAGGTATGTTTATTGCAGGCCGCCTGAGCTTCTGTGGCGTAGAGAGTGAGCATTTGACTCCCCCCGTTCGGCCCCGTGCGAGCTGGCCTGTCCACCAGCGGACGCCGCGAGGTCCGTCTGTTGCAGACAGTCCCGGGGCGCCCCGCTACGGTTCATTGTTTTGACCTGGCACCCTGTGCATCACGAGGGAGGAGGGGTGATTGCCCTCTCCTTTCACCGTGACTGTCTTTAAAAAGGTTGTTATGTTGTTGTTTGTTGATTTTTTTTTTTTTGAGTCAAGAACCAGGGCAGATTGTGCTTCGGTACTTTTATTTTTGTGTTTCGTGCAACAAAAATTTGTCTTTATTTTATACACAGCAGAACACTTATGTTTTGTGCATACATCAATGCCACCAGCTTTTCGTAGTCTTTTACAAATAAAGTCTGGGTATAAATGACCAGGTTCCCGTACCCCGTGGGCGGACGAACCAACAAAACTAAGAAGAGGGCCCGTTCCATCGGCCCGCTTCTGCCTCCCATCACGGTTCGTCGAGGAGGTTCTCGGCGGAACTGCTTGGCGAGGAACAAACCTGTTCCTGCTCCAGGACTGACCGGCTTGAAATGGACCTGCTACGGGTCTCTGCTGCTGCTCCCTGTCGTAAGCTGGCCTCTTTTGTGAGGGACGGCGTGTGGCTGAGCGGTGTCGAGGCTGCATGGGTCTGCTCACGCTGGTGTCCCTGGGGGAGGGGGGGGGCTTTCTTGGCATCCCCTTACGGAGGGCTTCAGCCTGTTTCCGTCTCTGTTCCAGTCTGCTCTGGATGCGTTCCAGAGCCCCCCCCCGAAGAGTCCAGTCGGCTCAATCGGGTGGTGCAAAAAGGGGAACCAATGGCCTTCTGGCAGGTCCGTCAGAGTCATCCACAGGTGGCGCTAGGGGCTGCCGTCCCTATCATGCAGAGCACAAAGTCAGTGGCCCTGCGGTTTTCCTCCAGGACCTCTATCAAGGCCTGTTTGTCTGTTGTCACCTGGAGCTCCTGTAGCTTCTCTGCCAGGTATGCCTGCATCATGGCGGAGGCGTTCATTGCACGTGCTGCGAGGCCCTGAAATTGGTAGCATTTTTCGAGCTGGGCAACTGAAGCGCGGTAGGCTTTACTGGGCAAGGTTGGCTTTGTGCCAGATGATCTGGGGGCCAGGTGAGACGTCCGCGTGTCCTCCATCTGCGGAACATTTGCGATTCCTGCTGTTTCCATTCCAGTGACGTCGAAGAACTGGGAGAGCGGCAGCAGCATGGGAGCCCTGGGTTCAGCCCAAGTGCGAGTGAGCTCTGTGAGAAAATCCGGGAAGATGGGCATCCTGTGCCTCGTTGCCGACTGCTGCTTGGCATAGAAGTAATTCCCCGCCAACTTCGTGACCTGTTGGCGAGGTGGGAGTTCTGGCCACGCGATCTGTAGTGCGTCCGCCGCTCTGCGACACAAGTCGAACAGGGCTGAGATCGATGCATCTGTCCCTGGCAGCACTGGCGCCGGGTTCTGGGAGAGGTCTTTTTCCTCCCCTTCGTACTCGTTGTCAGCTTCTTCATCAGAAATTTCACCCGAGGCTGTTAGCGAGATCTCATCCGCATTCATCATGCTCCAAGTGTCAAATTCGGCTGTCGAGTCTCCGACGGGAGCCGCCATGTCCAAGCTGTCCTCCCATTCGACCTGTCCACTGTCCTCCAGATCCATGCTCTCGAGCTCCGGTGTGGGAGTGAGCGCCCCTGTGAGGTCCGGGTCTCGTGGCGCCGCTGTGGCGCTCATGGCTTTGGCCACGATTTCCATGCGGTGCTTCCTCACAGCCTCCAGCATCTGGCTGCAGTGTGGACAGGAGTCAGGGGTTTCCAGCGCTGTTTTTGCATGCAACATCCCCAGGCAGACAGGACAGGCCTCATGGGTGTCCGTTGCTGATGGAGAGTAGCCGCATCCGCTGGGGCAGGCACGGAATTCTGGGTTTCCGCTTTCCCTTCTCGGGAGCCATGGCCGAGAAGAGTCAAGCAAGTTGCTTTAAATCTTCATCCAAAGACGTTTCCTCCGTTGCGTCGCTTTCGCAGGCTAGCCTGCTACTCGTTAGCAGGGTAGCGGTGTGACGCAGTTAGCGCTGTCGAGCGAAGCAGCTGCGGAGAGAGAAGAAAAAACTTTGAGGTTAAATAAAAAGGCGCTGGGCTAGCTTTCGCCAGCCTAGCAATATGCAGGAAATTTCTCTGTACGTTCAGTGTAGGGAGCGAGCTCATCTCTGTCGAGCGATGTGGTTACAGAGAAGTCCCACGAAGTTCAGGTTTAAGCGAGGTGAAGGGCAAAAAGAGACCGTTTGGATGGGCGCTAGCATCTTAAGTACCCAGAGGGCGGGGCCTCTGAGGTGACGCTGACGCCCACCTGCCGTAAAGGCGTGAGTGTATTCCTTCAGGTAATCGCGCGGGGGCACAATTCCCATAGCAATAGTGTTGCACCGAGTGAACCTGACTGATAAAGGGAACAGTACAAAGACAAGATTTCAGGGTTGGAGTTTGAGAAACAATTTCAGGTCTTTAGTGAACTCGAGACAGAATTTGCAGTTTTTCGCTCACCATTCACAGTCAGAGCTTCTGATGTGCCTGTTGACATGCAACTTGAAATCATTGATTTGCAGTGTGATGTAGAATTGAAGGACAAATTTGCCTCTGTGGGCTTGGACACATTTTACAAGTATCTCTTTCCATGCTATCCTAAATTGACAGCACTGGCTGCAAAAATGTTGTCCATATTTGGGACTACCTACCTTTGTGAGCAAGTTTTCTCACTAATGGACATTAATAAAACAAAGCTACGCTCAAAGCTCAATTTATGTCAATCAATCAATCAATCAATCAATCAATCAATCAATCAATCAATCAATCAATCAATCAATCAATCTTTGTTTATAGAGCCCTTTTCAGCCAGAAGGTGCACAAAGTGCTGAACAATACAGAAATTAAAAACAATCAAAAATTTAAAAAACAGCCAGTTAAAAATTAAAAACAATTAACACATAACAAGAATGTCAAAGAACTACCGGTACTAGGTATTAAAAGCCTGCCTGAATAAAAAGGTTTTAAGATTAGATTTAAAAAAAAACTCCATTATCAGTGATGGAGTGCAAGTCCTGAGGTAGCTGATTCCATGTGTTCAGAATTGCTTCCTAGATGTGGAAAATGGATTTTAAATTCATTCATTTCTAAATTTAGATTGGTTTGATGTATTTTTAACATGCAGGGAAGGGTTTCTAAGTTCCAAAAAACTGTTTGCTGACTAAATGTATAAAACGTTGTGCAATCACTGTGATCAGTTTTTTTAATGTGTAATGCACTTAAATAAATGTTAAACTGAGTAAAAGTGTAAACGGATAATTAATTTAATGTAAATATTTTTATAATTTATTTCTTCTTTGCACTAATACAAAGAAAAAAGTGTACTTACTGTTCATTCTATGTAATTTTGGAATGAGTTTACTGGTCTGGCCCCCTTGAGATCAGATTAAGCTGTATGCGGCCCCCAGATCAAAATGAGTTTGACACCCCTGCCTTAAACAGAAAAACGGGGCTTTGTTTAAAAACACTATTACATTTTTGATGGTCATAAAATTGACCAGTATTCATGACAGAGTCAGAGCAAGAAGGATTATTTGTTAATTACCTTTAGTATCCAAATGTAAAGAACAGCATCTATTACCTCGGTGACAAGATGAAGAGGTTCTTATGTCTTATGTTTCATTGGAAATATGAATTATGTTTTTCAGAACGTATATTAGAATAAACATATAAAATAAAACAGATAATTTAAAAGGGACTCATTTTTTAAACTATAATTAATGTTGAATAATAATTAGATACATTAATTAACATATTACCATTTCAGTGCTCAGTATACGACTTAGATCTGGTTGAATCCCTTCACCCTCGAAAACTTGCTGCTGCAAACTTGGAGTCCTGCTCACTTCCTGAACGTAAAAGCTAAAATAAATATGGCTGCAGACCTAAATTATAACCAGCAATTTCTTGTTCATCACTAGCCTGGTTAAAACCAGACCCTTGTCCTTCACTTCGCTAGGGTCTGGGATTTCTCCCATAGACAACGATTTCTCCGGTCGATTTTTGACCGGACCAATCAGAGAACAGAAGGCGGAGTTTTGAACGACGTCGACTGACGTCGTCAGTTAAAATGGCTGCCGCCACGAAGGAATTTTCATGAAAACAAGGTAAAAAACTATTATTTCTTTGCTGAGAAAAAATATATTTCTTAGCTGACGTTATATCAGAAGTGTTCCTGAGCTTAACAGTTCCTAAATCAATTCACGAAATGGTCAAATCTGCTGGATTTAAATTGTTTCGGTTTGACATTTTCCAAACAGCCTCGGGTGCGCTACGAAAATAAATGATAAAAAATCGAATTTTATCTCAAATGTTTCATCTAGGCCAACAGTCAGTAAATTAGAGCCATATAATTACACACTGGTAGCAGAAAAAATATCCACCGAGTGGTTTCTGAGCTATTTATCTGATAGCCTGGACCTCGCCAGGCTAAACTAACAAAACTCCGCCTTCTGTTCTCTGATTGGTCCGGTCAAAAATCGACCGGAGAAATTGTTGTCTATGGGAGAAGTCCCAGACCCTAGTACAAAGCGAAGTGAAGGACAAGGGTCTGGTTTTAACCAGGCTAGTTCATCACTCAAAATAACTTAGGTTTCCCAAACTGAAGACAAATAGCTCTAATCTTCACTTAAATTGATAAATTTGTCGGATTTTACATTCTCCGCCACGGTTATTTACCAAGTGCGAACGAGCAGACAAGCCTAACACTATGTCGCAGACGACATATGCGGAAGTTCCCGGATTTCCAATGATGAAACACAGTGCTAAATTTAAAATAACTTTGAATGAAATTTTAATATATTTTTCATTTTGTTTGCAAAAACGAACAAAGCTGGATGATACAAGATATATATGAAGTGCAAGTACAGTATATGCAAAGTTCCAACATCATGTCACAATTAAAAACTAATAGAAAAAACTGCATGTTTACAATACTGAAATGTGAAACTGAACTTGTTAAGCTGCAGAACAGAAGGTTATGGTAAATTAGCTAAATTTAGTTAAAAGTAAAAAAAATAAATAAAAGTGGAATAAATAAAGTATGCTGAAGCAGATTTTGAAGAAAATGTTTTTGAAGGAATTAAAAGCTCTTGGTATATCTAAGGAATTTTGATTGAGCTGAACAGTTCGAAATGTGAAAGGTTTAAAAACAAAATGCATCATTTGGAAGTAGTTTAAGAATAAGCTGAATGCTGAATCAGCGCTCACACAACCAAACCACAGTTTTTCATTTGGTTCAAATAAACAAGCCTGAACTTTCCTACAGCATTAGCTGGCTGTGTGATGCATTTGAGGCTCAAAATCTAGTACAGTCAGCCACTGTCGGACACCTGCCAAACTTCTGATTTCTGGACATCAACTTTTATTCTGTAACCTGACCTCCGAGTATTGCCTGAATCTCAGCTATGTTGTTTGAAGGACTCTTGCTTGTTCTAACCCACTGAGTTCTGGATGGATCCAATCTAATCAACAACCCCACTCAGGATTCTGCTCTTGCAGTAATGCCACTGTTCTCTACATCCATCCCAATCCTCAACTGCAGGAATTGAGCTTAACCACCAGATCAAATCCCCCAATGTAAGCTCTAAAACCTGTTAGTGATTTTTTTTTCTTGGTACTCTGTTCAAGCTCCCAGTCCTTCCAGCCATTAACTTGTCCTCTTCCTCCTCAGACTTTACAGAGCATTTCCACAGACGTTTTCTGAATTCCACCCGCCTTTTCAAAATAAATCTTATTGAACACGCTGTATATGGTTCAATTTTCAGGTTTTCCGTTAAATTCATTACAGGGAAAGATTTGTAGAAGTAATGGATGGACCTGGAAAGCAGGCGATCCTGGAAGAGTCATCATCAACACCAGGAGTACACTGAAAACAAGAACTTGTTGGTTTAACGTAATATAATGGGGGAAATTGGTTGCACACATACATTTTGCTTTGGCAGCACCATAAACAATTAACTTAAATTAACACAAATTTTTCACATTGGAAAAAGATGAATATATTGTGTTGAAGAAATGTGATTGAAACACATTTTGATGAAATGATTTGAGCTTATGGAATACTTTAATCTGACACAATTTATCCCTTTATTCCAACACTATTTAATAACGGTCACTTAAATACCACTTTTTAATTAAAAACTACACATTATCTTCATTTTAAATGTAACAATTACTAAGATGGTAACACTATCTTTTCTAAACATAAACAACATTACCCATTTTACCTCTTAATAAAAATTAGCAGTTGCATTTCAAAACCTTTTTTTATGAACCAGAAACTATACACACAGAAATATTTAACCCTAATTTTTAAGATTTATGTTGTTTTATTAATAACAAATTCCCATTTACTTTTTTAGATAATTTTAACATAAACCTATTAAATAAACCTTACGTTATGCATATTCATTCATGTAATAACGCCTATTTATTTTAAATGCATAATCCTCAGGTTTATGTATTCAGAATTAATAAAATATAATTACTCTAAATGAATAATATTGAGTGTATTTATTTCAAATACATAAAGTATATTGTTTGAATTTGCATAATAATCAGGTTACTCAAAATAAATAACATATATTTATTTGAATTATATGTCATTTATGCATATGTAATAAACTAAATTAATCAAAATGCATTACATTTATGCAATTCCTTTCCATTCAGTACCAACAATCTTAATGATGCAATCAGATCTTGTTCATTCAACATCTTTATTAAACATTAAAAAACACATTAACGACTCAAAATTACAATATCAAAATTAAAGTTTCACTTGTGTATATTCACAAGACCATAGGTCCCATTTTTACGGTGGCCCTGAGGTGCAAAACACATTAACAAATAAGGCGAAACACTTTAACAAAGTTCTGAAACAAATTAACAAATTCTGAAACACTTTAACAAATTCTGAAACACTTTAGCAAATTCTGAAACACTTTAACAAAGTCCTGAAACAAATTAACAAAGTCTGAAATAAATTAACAAAGTCTGAAACAAATTAACAAACAAGGCAAAACACTTTAACAAAGTCCTGAAACAAATTAACAACGTCTGAAACAAATTAACAAAGTCTGAAACAAATTAACAAATTCTGAAACACTTTAATAAATTCTGAAACACTTTAACAAATTCTGAAACACTTTAACAAAGTCCTGAAACAACTTAACAAACGAGGCAAAACACTTTAACAAAGTCCTGAAACAAATTCTGAAACAAATTAATAAACAAGGCAAAACACTTTAACAAAGTCTGAAACAAATTAACAAATTCTGAAACAAATTAACAAACGAGGCAAAACACTTTAACAAAGTCTGAAACAAATTAACAAACGAGGCAAAACACTTTAACAAAGTCCTGAAACACTTAATAACAAATTCTGAAACACATTAACAAATTCCGAAACACTTTAACAAACGAGAGAATCACACGGAAAGGGAATGT
>JBBPBX010057622.1:0-22368 GCA_038048925.1 Garcialebias charrua
ATTCAACTAGTTCATATAGACATCATCCTGTTTTTAAACTCACTCCTGTGGCTAACATAATGAAATTAATGTGACAATTTATCACAGTGACTTTTTAGGGGTGCAATTGACTTTTAATTTGTGAATTTTTATTTAGTTTTATTGGTAACACAACATGCCATTTTACTAAACAATAATGACACTCAACTGCATGTATAAAAATATTAACTTTACCCAATGAACAGGTGATATTTTAATAACCACCAACAGTGAATTTAGGAGGGGCTTTTTACAGTTTTCTGATTTAGTGATAGACTCAGAACAGCATCACTGATTTGAACTATTTTACTTTACAGACAATGTGCGTTACTGGGCTCTTTCTCATCTACAGCATAAAGAAAAATTTGCTCTTTAACGACTTTTGACTTTAGGAAAAAATACATTTATTAACATATCCCAATATAATTAGGACATACACTAAAAAGATGGTAGTCAAAAAATAAAAAGAGGCGTTCAAAACAGAGCAGAGACTGACATTATGTTTTCTCACTTTGAAACGGAACAAATGGTTTAATGAAGAGACTTACTGCTGATGTTAGTTTACGACTCGGTCATGTTTACGTTGGTTCTCCTGTGTAGTGTCGTCACTTTTCAAAGCACGTCGGCGTCGCGCTCGCGCAGGTTTTTATTTTTTTATTTTTATGAAGCGTGGTGGAGCTCCCACACTTTAGAGGACTTGGCTCTGCGTCAGTCATTTGTAAAACACCGCCTCTAATCTGTTTTCGCCTCCCCACTCACTCTGTTGAACCAGAGCCCTGAACTCGCGCTTACTTGGCTGCGGCCATAGATGTCCCGCCCACTATAGTCTGTCTTGAGACTGATTGGGTAAATCTCGCGCTCCAACAAAGATGTTTTATTGTCGACAAGATGTCTCACTGTGTCTTGAAATCCAGTCAGTGGGAAATGATGCATTCTGATGCAGTCACGGGTCTGACCCCCCCCTTTCCTCAAAAACAAAAACTCATCGGATCTACACGAATCACGTAAATGATATATTTTGCTTTGAAAACGGCGATTTTCGCCGAAAGGTGACTAGTTTGCAGGTATGTAAAATCTGTAGCCAGAGGGGAATAGGAATTGTCCATGTGGATATTTAGATCGCCAAGAAAAATAGTTTTTACAGGGGAGGTGCAGAAAAAGGTGAGGAGGTCATGCATTTCTGAGTTAAATGAAACATGCAGTTTGGGAGGTCTATAAATCAATATAACGTTCATCAGGAGTGGGGCTTTGAAGTTGAAGGCCAAACATTCGAAAGAGGAAAAATTATGAGAAGACAGATGTGACAATTTTAAATTACTGCGGTAGATTACAGCCAGACCACCACCGCGGCCAGTGCAGCGGGCTCTCTGCAGATAATTGTATCCAGAGGGACAAGCTTCATTCAGAGAACTGAACACATCCGGTTGATGCCAAGTCTCTGTGAGGCACATGAGGTCCAGGTCCTTCTCCAGAATGTGGTCATGAATTAAACATGATTTGTTCGATAGTGATTGTACATTGAAAAGTTCTATTTTAATGCTAGTTGGTGTAGGAGCGTTTTGAACCGGTTTGAGCAAACTGAAGTCCACTCCACGTTTTCCTTGCCACTTTGGGCGCTGTGGACTACAAGGGACTACAGACGCAGCGTTCTGATGACGTAGTCGAGGTGCGACACGTCTCCCGCACGGAATTAATTCAGAGCGAGAGTAAATGGATTTCCTTCGCGAGCCTCTATGGATGTAACGAGGTCTACGCAGAAGTCCCAGTTGTTTGATGATGGGAACAGAAGGTGGAATGGAGCAGTTGTTAAGTCCAAGCAGCTGCGAAGCGGAATAGGTCAACATCACACCAGCCAAGCCGGGGGGAGCTAGCACAGAGCTAGCCGCTAACAGCAGACCCACGGCTCCGAGAAAATTAACCAAGAAGCAGTGAGATGTAACTCGGTTGAGCATCACTTGAAGAGGAGCACAGGAGAAAGTCCAGAACAGTCCAGATGACACAGGAGGTTGACAGAGGCAGCAGGTAAGCAAAACACAAAAACTGCAGTGACAGGAGGCAGACAGCCCAACATTCCGGTTAGGAAGTACTAACTAAGCTGTCCGTAAAGTCCTTATTAAAAAAAAACACTGAGCAAAATAAGTCCAGATAAATGTCCTAAAAAATGTCCAAAAAAATAGCAACAGTAAAATAACTATTTAGCGTGGAGAAGCGGCGACATCACGCCAGCGTCCTCTCCAGCTGCGTCCACAATATTACATGTGGAATCCCTTCTTCTCTCTGCTCTTCTCCCTGTGTAAACAGGCCCTTACTGCTGCTGTTGTTAGTTTACGACTCAGTCATGTTTACGTTTATCTCTGTGGTTCTCCCGTGTCGTGTTGTCACTTTTCAAAGCTGCATGTCGCGTAGTTTTTGTTTTTATGAAGCGTGGAGCTCCCACACTTTAAAGGACTTGGTCGAACAATTTTCTCTGCGTCGGTCATTTGTAAAATTGAATTAATTTCCTTTGAAAACACCGCCTCTAATCTGCTTCCGCCTCCCCACTCACCCTGTTCAACTCGCGCTGCAGAGTTTTTTTATTTTATTTTTATGAAGCGTGGAGCTCCCACACTTTAGAACACTTGGTCAAACAATTTTCTCTGCGTCGGTCATTTGTAAAATTGTCTTAATTTCCTTTGAAAACACCACCTCTAATCTGCTTCCGCCTCCCCACTCACCCTGTTCAACTCGCGCTGCGGCAGCGTTTTTTTTTTCTTCTTCTTTTTTCGCTGTCGTCCCCGCCCACCATCGTCTGTCTTGAGACTGTGATTGGCTAAATCTCGCGCTCCAACAAAGATGTTTTATTGTCGACAAGACGCCTTGCTGTGTCTTGAAATCCAGTCAGTGGGAAATGATGCATTCTTAATCTGTCACGGGTCTGACCCCCCCCCCCCCCGAAAACAAAAACTCATCGGATCTACACGAATCACGTAAATGATATATTTTGCTTTGAAAACGGCGATTTTCACCGAAAGGTGACTAGTTTGCAGGTATGTAGTGAGATGTGCTCAGTTTATCATCCAGCAGTCTGAGTCTAATGCAGCAGAACTAAGGGATCACTGAGGAAGCCCAAGCCAATCCTAACTGTAGGATTTATCAAAAAGGAAAGCCTTAATCCTGGTCTTTAAAGTAGACCAGGTGTCAGCTTCTAGAGACTTGTGATCAAAGTGTGAATGAACCCCACGACCAGTCAACTGACAGGCTTCAGGCCCGCTGGTCTTTATGTCACAAACACTCAGAGTTGTGAGAAATCATGATTCATCACGATTTCCTGCAGTTTCTCATAGGGATGCACCGATCCGATACCAGTATCGGTATCGGTCCCGATATTAAACAAAGTTCTAGATCGGGTATCTGTGACAATGGACCCGATCCATAGCGATCCATAGGGGCAATCTATACAGTTTATATTTATGCTGAGCTCCGTGTGTGCTGTCCCGCTGACAGCTCGTGGAGATGTGTGTGCAACGCACACACATCTCCTCCACGAGCTGTCTGCTGTCCTCTGTGCTCTGAGTGCACGCGCGGCGCGCTCGCTCCAGCCTGCGGACCAAAGCGCAACTCACAGCCTGGAGATGTGTGCGCGGCACCTCCGCATCTCCTCCACGAGCTGTCTGCTGTCCTCTGTGCTCTGTGCACATGCGGCACGCGCGCTCCAGCCTGCGGACCAAAGCGCAAGTCACAGCCTGGAGATGTGTGCGTGGCACCTCCGCATCTCCTCCGATGAGCAGAAAATATTTGTCAGAAACGGCTCTACCTGAACTGCACGGTAAAGTGTGCAAACGCATATTGGAGGAGATAAAAGATGTTAAAGCCATGACAAGAAAGTTAATTCTCAATAGTCCAGGTATCAAATCCGCTCATTCTCAATCAGTTCATCTGGACAGTTTCTTTTTAGCAGAAACGTTTCACCCTCACTCCAGAGGGCTTCCTCAGTCAGAGTAGTCCAAAGCACACTGAAGTTAACCCACCAAGTAAGCAACTTATGTGGACCAACCAGTTTGCTGTAACTGCTGCTTTGGACTACTCTGACTGAGGAAGCCCTCTGGAGTGAGGGTGAAACGTTTCTGCTAAAAAGAAACTGTCCAGATGAACTGATTGAGAATGAGCGGGTTAAAGCCATGAGTTTCACGACAGACATTTGGAGCTCTGACGTCTCCCCCGTGTCACTTTTAAGTTTAACGGCACACTGGCTGGATGAGAGTTTTGTGCCACACAGCGCAATGTTGAACGCAACAAACTTTCGTGGGTCACACACCAGTGAAGCGATAGCAGCTAGCCTGAAGGAAATGTTTGACAAGTGGCAAATTCCGTTGAGCAGCAGGGGCGGTTCTGGGGTGGGGCCAACAAGGGCCGGTGCCCCTGGAGCCTGGCCCTACCTTGACACTAAAGTATCAAACTAGATTGTGAATTTTCAGTATCATTGCACCCCTAATTGTTTTGTGAACTGAAGATGAAGCTGTCAATCTAATTTGGGCAGATAAATGTTTAAGAAGTTCATTTATTCTGTTCTAGTGGAAGAAAAAATAGCTTTTATTTGCTTATTAATATATTTTCTTCAGTCAATACAAATACTGTCTGTAAAATGTTTAAAGGAGACCACAGATAGGATTTTAAAATTTTTATGGTATGTCTTTGGGGTTACCAGACAGTGTTCATTCAATTTTATACACAAAATAATGCTTATATAATAAAATATCCCCTTTCTAATTCTGCCAAATTTCACTTCCGTTCTAAACAACCGGTTTATGAATAATGAGGTCTGAAAGCCACGCCCTACAAAGACCTATTTACATTAACTACGCCCTCTGTAACAGCCAGTATCTCTATTCTGTTGTTGTTTTAAAATTAGCTCTTTTTTATTACTCATTTGACTTACTGTTAGTGCTAGTAGCTTAAGATAACTTACCAAAAGCCCTCTGCGCGCGCCGCCATTAGCTGCTCCTTTTAGCATTAGCCCACCTCCGAGGCTAATGATAGCTTTTCCTCCTCCGAGCGGGCGGTGCTAGTTCCGCTCGTTGCATGCGGCGCATTTGGGAGCATCGCTGCTTGTCCACACACACACACAAAGTTTACAGAGTGTCTCCAGTTAATTTATCCGCCTCTGACCGGACCTCAAAAGCCAGTAGCTCCCAGCAACTCCAGCACGCAGATGGTGTCTTCGCCGGCGGTGTGAGAAACAAAAGGCTTAAAAAAAAAAAAAGGAATGCCGCGACCGGGACGCGAACCAGGGTCCTTCCAATGATGAATCCAACTCACTACCTCTAGGCCAACCGAGCAGTTATGTATGAAGCAGTCTTTCATCGTATAAGAAACAATCACAACCACCTACATTTAGAACGCTGAAGTTTTGATTAGATTTTGATGAAGTGAAAAGTATTCTTAAACTAAATAAGTTGCTAATCTGAAAAATATATCAATCAGTGGTGCTTGTACGTTACAGACTGTCACCCCGCGAGAGTTTGTGTGTGCACAGTTAACGAGACAGAGTTCAAACAAGGTAATAAAACATTCTGGTTTTACTCAAGATGTGCTGCGTGACTGGAGCGGGGCAAACCCCTAGCCCCCCCGGGGGCTAAATAAATGAATAAATAAATAAATAAATGACCGCCAGGTCAGCTCCTAAACCGCTAGGCAACCGTGACATCTTTTATACTGAGTGGGTGGAGCATCACCAGGGGTTGCTAGGTGAGGGGCTGGACTCAGGTTTGAGGTGATTGGCTGCGGTTTGTGACGTCACAAACCGCAGGAAGTGTGAAACCTAGTGTATTTATCAAAAATAAATAAATCTACTTAGAGTAAATAAACCACTGGGTGCATTTTTTTGGCCTTAGGACTGTTTTTTTATGAAGTAAATACCCAAATTTGAGTAAAAAAACCACTAAAAAGTGAATTTTGCATCTGTGGTCCCCTTTAATATTTTTCTCATTCGATTTTTTAAACCATTTTCTTTGGTTACAATGGTTAATCACTGCTTTAAAAAAATAAGAGAGAATATTTTGAATTCCTAATTGCACTCACTGAACAAGTTAAATTTAAAGATTTTTTTTATGTGTTTGACTAAGCTTGTGAACAGTTATTTTATTTAAAGTGAGACTAAACCCAGGTTGAGACGGTAACTCCTCCCCCAGGCCATTTTCAAAATTTCTCTCAAAATGGGCGTGTAGAGAGTCAAGCAGGGGAGGAGGTTGTGGGTTGTCCTGTGTTCACGCCCCCTCTAGTGGTGAACTCTCACCCCTCCCCAAGATTTCAAAATGGCGGATAGTCGCGTCTTCAGTAAGTAACAGCCTAAACTTGTACTAAAATAACAGTTCTAAAATGTTGTTGCGTGTATTTAATCACACACAGCTTAAAGTGTATCTTTCACTTTAAACACATGTTGTTGCCTTTTCAACCTAACATGTCTAAAACTCCAATTTTCATCAAAAATACGGATCATATCTCAAAACAAAATGTGCTACTACTACCTTTTTTGTCTTCCCTCGCTACTCTGTCTAAAAATAGTGCTCTCAGCGGTAAACCGGAAGTGACATCACAGGAGGGGAACGTTTGTGCTTTAGCTAAGAAAGATATGGGATTGCACCAGGAGGAGGCGACAGATTACAAAGTTGTTTTGACATAAGTATGTCATCTCTGACTATTACATCAAATATCTAGCCAAATAACTTCTAGATATATACTACCTAAAGCTAAAAATGGTTTATATTAGCCTAAATATAGAGATACAGCATTAATTAGGCACTTGGAATGATTTTTACTGAAGGCTTTTTTAGTTCTGAAACCTGGATAATCAATTAAAGCTAAAAAAAAAACAAAAAAAATGATATCTCATTTGTTATGATACGTTGAGTACAACCAAATCTACAGGGTAAAATATGTCGCTAATTATGACACTTTTGGCCAATAGAAAGTCAATGGGGCTTGTGTGAAAAACTGTGATCAAAAATGGAGCTAAGCAGACAAGCTGAAATTACAATAAGAAAACACCAATAAAATAGAAAGAAACACAAGAAAAATGTTTATATTACACAGAATATTCAATTTATTAAAATATTTAGTTAAAAGGAAGACATTAGATAGTTTTTATTTTAATATACAGATTATTAAATAGTAAATTCATATGAAACACTATAATTCATATAAAAATTCATATAAAAATTCATAGATTGAACAGTCTTTCACTTTGAACTAAAACACTAAAATGTTCAATACCAAAATGTTCAAATTTGTTGCACTTGCCATTGTATTTAATAAGTAATATATTTTCTTGTGATGTGACCTTGACCTCAAGGTCAAAGTTATTCACTGAAAAGGCAAAACTCAAGGTCAAACCATGAATGATTTGCCGTGCAACAACCTACTTGTCTTACAATAAGGACTCTTGGGTGTTAAAGATTAGGTAAAACATTTGTGTACAATATTTACAGAATGTAGTCATCAAACATTCAAGGTCAAATATATGCCCAAGGTCACAACATTAGAATTATACAAACCCAAATAATAAAAAAGAAAAAAAAGAAACCCATAACATGTGGGGTGTCAAATAGAAGCTGTGACCAACAGGAATCCAAAAAAACAACAATATTTACAGAATGTAGTTATCAAAGTTCAAGGTCAAATATATGCCCAAGGTCACAACATTAATTAAGCATTATACAAACCCAAATAGGAAAAAAAAGAAACCCACAACATGTGGGGTGTCAAATAGAAGCTGTGACCAACAGGAATCCAAAAAAACAACAATATTTACAGAATGTAGTTATCAAAGTTCAAGGTCAAATATATGCCCAAGGTCACAACATTAATTAAGCATTATACAAACCCAAATAGGAAAAAAAAGAAACCCACAACATGTGGGGTGTCAAATAGAAGCTGTGACCAACAGGAATCCAACAAAACAACAATATTTACCGATTGTAGTCATCAAACGTTCAAGGTCAAATATATGTCCAAGGTCACAACATTAGAATTATACAAACCCAAATAAATAATTTAAAAAAGAAACCCATAACATGTGGGGTGTCAAATAGAAGCTGTGACCAACAGGAATCCAACAAAACAACAATATTTACAGAATGTAGTCATCAAAGTTCAAGGTCAAATATATGCCCAAGGTCACGACATTAATTAAGCATTATACAAACCCAAATAGGAAAAAAAAGAAACCCATAACATGTGGGGTGTCAAATAGAAGCTGTGACCAACAGGAATCCAATAAAACAACAATATTTACTGAATGTAGTCATCAAACGTTCAAGGTCAAATATATGTCCAAGGTCACAACATTCGAATTATACAAACCCAAATAAATAATTTAAAAAAGAAACCCATAACATGTGGGGTGTCAAATAGAAGCTGTGACCAACAGGAATCCAACAAAACAACAATATTTACAGAATGTAGTCATCAAAGTTCAAGGTCAAATATATGCCCATGGTCACGACATTAGAATTATACAAACCCCAAAAAAACAAATTTTAAAAAAGAAACCCATAACATGTGGGGTATCAAATAGAAGCTGTGACCAACAGGAATCCAACAAAACATCTGTAAACAATACTGTTTTTAAGTCCAGTAAGATAAACATGTTTTGCATTTTTATACTTGTGCTGCTGTTTGGCGTATTGTTTTTATGCTATTAGTGCTTAGAATATTTTTAGTTAATGTTTTTCTTAGTTCATATTTTTACATCTTCTAAGTTCTAACTGTTTTTCTTTTACATTTTTGTTGGATAACTGGGACCCTGTGTGTATACATTTTTTTTGTTCCACCTCATGTACATGTGATGTGAATAATAAAGAACCTTGAATCCCAGAGTCCTTGAAGACTTCCATAAACCTTGTTAAACACCAATCACCAGATCTCCTGAGATGTAGTCTGCCATGAACTGGACCAGAGACAAGTCAAAGTCTACTGAATCTTTCTCCTCCTGATCAGGCTTCCAGTAGCTAACTGTAAGGTTGGGTATTTTGAGTTTAATTCCCCGATAAGTTTTTGATTCAACATCCACTACTTTACCACAGTATAATTCATTTTCACTGTTCTCACTGAACCAGATTTGTTCAATGTAAGTACCAACAAGAGAAGATGGATCCTGTTTAATATTGCAAAGAGTATTCACCATTTCTGGGTCAAGTCCTGCAATATCTGTGAAATTGTTTTGTTCATTGAAAACTGCTCTGAGTTTTTTTTCAATATCTTTAGAAGACTTCTCCTTGCCCCTTTGATTTCTAACTTGTTCCATCCTTTTGCGTCGCCTATTCCTTATCATTCGCATCGTCCTGGCTCTGCCAATGGCAAATTTGACCAGCTTTTCTTGGTCTTCAGGGGTTTTAGCTCTCAACCAATCTAATGTTTGGTTTTTCTTGGCCTTCACTTTTCCATCTATAAATCCTGCAGATGCATTAGGTGCCCGTCTAAATTGGTGATCTGTGAGTCCAAGGACTTGTTCTGAATACATATTGTGAGTTGGAGCAGATTTGCTTTGTTCAAGTTCAGCTGCAGTGGGGTTTGACAGTCGTCCTTCCACATGAATGTAGTGATGGAGTTGACGATTTAAAATGTTAAAAATGACCTGTAACAGCATTTCCAGGAGGTGGATGAAGAATTGTCTGTCCACATCAGAATCCAGGGGGGCTTGAAGTGATTCCAGTATCACATCCTCACCCAGGGACTTTCCAAAAAGGTCTTCTTTCAGCGACAGAATCACTGATGGATTGGAGAGCCAAATCTTCAATTTGTCCATGGCTGTTTTCAGCACTGGAACCATTTCTAAATTTGATTTAGCATCCTGATTGCCATAGAAGGTTGTCATCCATGGGCCTGTGATAACCTTCCCCAGTAGACCAAGAGCACGCAACTGCAATACAATGCCTTGATTTTTTAAGTCACTAACAACTGCGGTTTTTAAACCATTTTTTAAACCGCATCGTTGTAAGTAGCTCACAAGAGCTGACTTGTAGTGGAAAATCACAGAGGCAAGGTGGAAAACCACATGAAGACGATTTCCAACGTAACGCACAAAGCTTTTAGGAGGAACATTCTGACTTCTTAAAAAATCTTTGAAGCCACTTGGATCTCCGACCCCTTGTTTGTATCTAAGTTTAGAAATAGCATGTATTAAATTTGCTGCAGCACATTCTTTTCCAAAAGTTGCAGGCTTCGAGAATGATGACATTTGTTCTGATTTATCAAATTTTTTCAAAGTGTCACGACAACCTTTCGCAATACCGTCCAATGGATGAACATTACATTTCAGTTCTAGGAGCTGAATATCAAGGCTTTCTTCAAGTTTTTTCACAACACAGTGGTTAACAGCAACTCTGTCACTGATAGTGTTTTTTAAATGTGACACAGATAAAGAATATAATGGCAGTTTCTCTTCATCCTTGAACATTGCATGTGTACTGATGACATCATCTAAACTCTGTTCAATGTGTTCAACATAATCCGTGGTAGAACCACCTGCAAGAGCTCCAATTTGAAGAATGTACCCCCGCTTGGATGATGTTGTAATGTGGACTTCATTTATGTGGTCTGCTGCTGCAGCATCAATCGAAGTTGCATCCATGCCTAGTGTTAGATTATCTTCTGTAGCCAAAACCTCTCCCACTTGAATGTCACTTAGTACACCCAATTCATAACTAAACAAGCTTACTGTAGATTTGTCCGGTATAGAGTCAAGTTTTGTACCTGTCATTTCATATAGGACTCCATCTATTACCTGTCCAACAGCTTCAATGGGGACCTGATTGTTCAGGCAAACGTATGATGCTTTCCTTACTTGCGAACTGTAACTTCTGTCATCATCTTTTGCTGACAACAAACCAGATTCTTCATGAAGAGTTGCGTGCAAATCATCTCTTTCATTTCTAAGTTCACGGTTTTCTTTTGTTAAGCACAAGAGTTTAGCTTTAAGCTCGGTTGTATTCCTATCAACAGTATGCTTTTGTTTTCTGCGTCGTCTTTTTGGTTTAACATTTGTCACATTTCCCATAAGCTGTTTTTTCAATTTCTTGATTTCATTAGTTTTTTCTGCAACAAGTTTTTTCAGGATTCTCCTTTCTGTTCGTAAATGTTCTACTTGTTTTAATTTTCTCTTCAAAGATTGGTTTACAGTTCTAAATGAACTTGTGTTCAATAAATATTTGTCAAACTGGAGTTTTAGTTTCCTGTTCATAGCCACTGATTTTTTTAGGGACACTCTGCTATTTATACACTTAGGACAATCTGTTTTCAATTTCTTAGGTGATGGTAGTCTAACAGGGCCACAGTACACTTTACGTTTAGCTTTGGGTGTACTGCATGCACTTGGGCCCAACTCAGCTTGGTCTTCTTCAAAACAAATTTTAAAATCCATATTCAACAATTTAATAATATTTTTTCCCTCACGCCGAATGTTACCAGATTTCTTTTTGGTGATTTCATCCACAAGCCTGTAAACAGCACGGTGGAGTCCACTACGATTAATTACATTATTTTCTGCAAGTTGATTTTTTTCAACTATATTTGTCAGTGTATTTACAACTGAGTTTACGTTCTTTGACTTGTGGTGCAGAAAAAATACAAGTCCCTTTGATATCTTCTTTGGACCTTTAAGTTCATAGCTGTCCTCTGTGTATGTGTCACCAAATTTGTCGACAAATCGCCAGAAATCAGCAGCAGAAGATAAAGAGTCATCCATGGTAAGCCTGAAAATTTTTTTTAAAATAAATAAATAAATATATGTATATATATAAACATTATGTTTAATGTTTAATCCTGTTTACTGGGACAAAACTGTTAATAAAAGCACTCCAAATTAAGTTTTACTGTGCATTCTGGCATGCATTTTTATCTAGAAAAGTTTTTCTCTCTCTGGTTAGGATCATTATAAAACCTACATCTTCATCAAAACCTGAAAAAAAAAATTAAAATAAATAAATAAATATATGTATATATATAAACATTATGTTTAATGTTTAATCCTGTTTACTGGGACAAAACTGTTAATAAAAGCACTCCAAATTAAGTTTTACTGTGCATTCTGGCATGCATTTTTATCTAGAAAAGTTTTTCTCTCTCTGGTTAGGATCATTATAAAACCTACATCTTCATCAAAACCTGATTCTGTTCATCATAAAATAAAATCATGAACATTTAAAATGTGCTAAACATTAATAAAACTTTTATTATTGGTAGTTATTTCTCAAAACAATGGGATTACTGTACTGTATTGTTTAAACTCGGCGAGGAAAGAGTTAACTCACACAAAGGACGTGACGAGGCAAAACCGGGAAATGGAGGAGCACTCCTCCCGCCGCACCGCGTCAGTCTATCTTCAAAAGACGGTTTCCCGTCCACTAAATCACATTATATTACATTTTAATTAAACTTTACAACCTGTACAAGCTGCGAAACACATTTCTAGATATGCGAACATCAGGAACAGGCTTTAAATTTAGGTTGAAACTCACCTTATTTTTGAAAAGCTGAATGTTCATGAAAATGCGACCGAAATGGATGCGGAAAAAAATGACAGTCACTATGGAATGTGAAGAATTTAAGATGGTATCTTACCAAATATATAATGCAGAACAAGATAGTAATTCGTATTTTTTTAAGCGAAAGTAAGTGGTGAGTAAAACAGCGATGACGTCAGAAGAGGCGGAGCTGTGCGCTCGGAAAGGGGGCGTATTTCTAAGTGCCTACATTAATTACACCACTGATGGATTTAACTACTTTAGCCTTAGCTCCCTAAACAATTACTTTTTCCATCCTAAACCACTCAGTGGATATTTTTCCTGCTTTCAGTGTGCAATTATACAGGGCTTTTTTACTAAACAATTGCCTGTATAGCACATTTGAGATGAAATTCGATTTTTTATTAATTTTTGAAGACATGCAACATGGTCGCGCTAGCTTAAAATTAGCATCGTATTTTGTTCCATCTAAAGTCACTTATATCTCCTAAACCACTCGGTGGATATTTTTCCTGCTTTCAGTGTGCAATTATACAGGGCTTTTTTACTAAACGATTGCCTGTATAGCACATTTGAGATGAAATTCGATTTTTTATTAATTTTTGAAGACATGCAACATGGTCGCGCTAGCTTAAAATTAGCATCGTATTTTGTTCCATCTAAAGTCACTTATATCTCCTAAACCACTCGGTGGATATTTTTCCTGCTTTCAGTGTGCAATTATACAGGGCTTTTTTACTAAACGATTGCCTGTATAGCACATTTGAGATGAAATTCGATTTTTTATTAATTTTTGAAGACATGCAACATGGTCGCGCTAGCTTAAAATTAGCATCGTATTTTGTTCCATCTAAAGTCACTTATATCTCCTAAACCACTCGGTGGATATTTTTTCTGCATTCAGAGTGTAATTATACAGGGCTTTTTTACTAAACGATTGCCTATATAGCACATTTGAGATGAAATTCGATTTTTTATTAATTTTTGAAGACGCAACCGGGTGGACCTAGCTGCGGTTTAGCTCTGTATATTTTGGAATTTATAGCTCCTAACCTAAACCACTTTCAATCAAAAGATTAATAAATTATATTCATGTCCTTACTTCTGAAGTCAATCCTGTATTCGTTCAGGTCGCTGTCGATGTAATCCTCCTTGACAAATGCTGTCAAATCACAGAGTTGGTCATGACGCTTCTGTTGGTGAAATCCTGCCTTTTCATCTGGACAAACCTCACACAAGCTCTGAAAGCTGGGTTTTTTTGGTGCAGGAAATCGATGTCCAGACAAACTGGAGTTCGAACAACCCCCGCACACACAAATATTAACCATTATGACCATTATTGGACCTTTTTCACTTCAATACAACTCAATACAAAACAACAACTTCCGACTATGACGCCCCCTCTACTTTCGTCACTGTCACGTGACTCCTAAACCGCGCGTTTTTTTTTAGGCTCTGTTTTTTCCCCCTGATTTGTGTCTGTAAGGCTATTGGTATTAATTTGGAAAGCAGGGAGGATGATCAAAATTACTTATTACCTCTAAATATTATGTTTCTGCCCAAAAAACTAACATGAAACATACACTTTAAGCGTATGCTTCTGAACACTGAACACATGAAAAACCTGTGTTTAGCTGCATGGCATGAGGTGTACGGTTGTGTTTTTGTCTTTGTTTGGATCACAACGGAGTTGTAGTCCAGCTGCAGTGACTTTAATTCACCACATCTTATTACTTAGCACATTACAAAAGTAACGTTTCATAATATATTTTATTTTAAAATATTGATTTCATCTACCCTCGTTTTTTTGACGTTTTGGCTTAATTTTAATATGCAACCTAGAACTGAACACACGTTGTTTTTTGAATTGACTATAAATGAGCACTAAACAGTGGTAAAATATTTTATTTGTTTTCCAAAGATCCGTGTTTAGAAACATTCTATAAGCTTGTATGATATATTTGTTATACAGTATATGTTTAAGCTATGTGTCAGCTAATCAAAACTGAGCACAGCTGGTAAGATTTATGAGAAATTATATTTTTTCAATGCAAACCAAACAAATTGCAATGAATTTAACAATACTGTATCCTTTCAAATGTTTTTTTCAGAGAACTGTGATGACTCAAGCACCCATGCAGCAGCCACGCAAATGTTGGTACAGCTGAGACCCTGGTGTTTGTTTGTGGCTGGCAGGTGCAGCATCTTGAAGGTGGTTGGGACTGCTTTCTCTTCTGTCCACTGCATCCATACAGACGAGCTGGAGGTGGTCTCCCGTGTGACACGACACAGAAACTTTTGTTGTTTTTGAATTAACTTCCATCCATCCATCCATTTTCTTCCGCTTATCCGGGGTCGGGTCGCGGGGGTAGCAGCCTAAGTAGGGAGGCCCAGACTTCCCTCTCCCCAGCCACTTGGAGCAGCTCCTCTGGGGGAATCCCAAGGCGTTCCCAGGCCAGCCGAATTAACTTACTGTTAATAAAATGAATCATAAACAACTAGTTTTTGTAATCAATTTCTTTCTTTACAGACCTCTGTATTGATAAATACATTTCCAAGTCATACATCAAAGTCAAATTTAAAAGTCAACTTTATTGTCCAAACTGCAATATGTACAGAACATACACAGGATTGAAATTGCATTTCTCTCAGATGCATGCATAATTTAAACAAACATTTAATAAACATGTTTACATCAGCAATTTTTACAAAGTAATGTTTAAATTTAATATAAATTATAATTGTTTCAGGTGTGCAAATATTAAATATTGTAAAACAAAAGAAACAAAGTGCAATAATCAATTAGAGTAATCCAAATTGGACATTATTAAAAAAGTTATAGGAAGCATAAATTTTTAAACGTTAAAATTTAAAAGTTTCCTGTACTTGAATTTATGACTTATAAAAAAATCCCTTTCTGACATAGGTTATGGCCAGATGTGAACAGGTGGGTGTGTACACCTGTGTTACAGACCACCCAGGTGCCCAGTCCGCACAGGGTTAGAAGAAAACATAAATAATAATTTAACACAAGTACATAGTAATTTACATAAAGGGTATCCTATTCTAAAAGAAGTTCACAGAACCAGATGCGAAGTGCCAAATGTGTGACATGTATTTCAAATTCAGCGGAAGATGATGCAGTCTCGGCCAGAGCTGCGTCATCTCTTGAGACCTCCATCCACGACAATGTTGGGTGCAGCTGAGACCTTGGTGTTTGTTTGTGGATGGCAGGTGGACCATCCTGCGGGTGGAGCATCCTGAAGGTGGTCTCGAGTGTTTGGGACTGCTGCACGGCTCAGATTCCCTGGATGTGGAACGCCTCATATGGAGCTAAAAAACAACAACACATTTTTAATCACCTTATAAAAACATTACTGTTCTATCACTTTGTTGACCTGTCAAACAGATGACCCAGTGCAAAATAAATACTGCTGCACAGATTATTATTATTATTTTACAAATACAGTACCTTGATCCACAACATTATTTGCAACAAAAGAACGCAGGTGCTGTGCGAATTTCTGTTCCCCCGTGAGAATCTGTTCCCCCTGTGTCGGGAGCGTGCACCCTTTCTCTCAAATAATGAAAAAACAACAACAAAAACCCAGACATTAACTATCAAAAAATAGCAGCTAGAAATAATTTTTCTCCAGTCATATTTTTAATTTGAATGAGATTTAGCCTACCACAAAGCCTACACTTATCTTTGCAGGAAGTTTTCTTGTCCTCTATCAGCTGCTTCCAGCCTTCTATATTAGTAATAAAAATTATAAATAGGCTATATATGATGTGTTGGTGGCTGATACTTTGTATTTGTCAGACTAGATTCTGTCGGAGATAAATAAATAAAAAACCTGTACAGTAGTCTACACCCCACACTCTAGACCAGGTTTATTTATTTAGTGGAGGTTTTATATTTATTTATTTATCACCAGGAGCTGTCGATTAAAATGAGCTATAACTGTGACACGATAGTGTGGACTCGTTTCAGAACTCAGATGCGCCTCACGGTCGGATCCCGACACAGGGGGAACAGATTCTCAGGGGGGAACAGAACTAACGTTAATTTCATTCATTCATTCATTCAACCTTTATTTATACAGGCTAGCCTCGTTGAGTCACGGGGACTCATTTACAAGAGGGACCTGTCTCACTCACACCAAACAACCATCCACTCTCACACCTAGGGTCAATTTAGAGTCACCAATCAGCCTAACAAGCATGTTTTTTGGTCTGTGGGAGGAAACCGGAGTACCCGGAGGAAACCCACGCATGCACGGGGAGAACATGCAAACTCCACCCAGAAAGGCCCCGGACCGGGATTTGAACCGGCAACCTTCTCGCTGAGAGGCAGCAGCTCTACCAGTTGTGCCACCGTGCTGCCCAATCAACAGATAAAAACGCCACGACCCATGTGGGGCCACGAAGCAAAGCTGCAGGTCGCAAACACAGCACATGAAGAAACACGTCATATACTCAAAAGATAAATTATGGAATGAAAGGTGTAAAATGGTACTCACCTCCAAACGGATTGTACCCTGATGGTGTAAGGGTGGGTGAACATCAGTTTGAAGAGCTATTCTTGGAACAGCTTCACTCATCAATGCTAATGCTATGTTGCTAATCGCTAATCCAACCCCTGAACTCTGGAGGGGGAGTGACCTTCTCGGGGGAGTGGCTCCACTTTTATATTAAGGCAGGAGACGATGTGACGTCACAACGTAGCAGACATGTCACAACAGAGAAATTGAGCTAATAGTAAAATTAACGTGCAATAACTTCTGTTCAACCCATAGGGCTACCGTGAACACGTTTTTAGACCAAATATTGCCGATTTTAACTAATACGCACAAATACATGAAAATTTACACAGAAATAGTGCTCTGAAACTTTTTATACACATTCTAGGGAGTTTATCAGCTAAAAAAACATAAATTTGGGTTTAGTCGCTCTTTAAATATTATGGATCCATATTCATAGGAGGACATTAAAAATAATTTATGAACATAGACCAGCAAGAATGACTTCAATCATCTAGAGTCAAAACATGAAAAACATATTGGAGTTTTTTTTATTTATTTAACTTAGCAACACAAAAAGTTCTCTACTCTTTGGATATGGGGGCGACATTCAAACTTTTAGTGGAAACAGCTGAGCAGGAATGTTGGTCCCATTACAGCTTCCAGTGCTAACATGTGTTTTATGTACAGAGTTTGTACCAACAGGAGACACACATCAGCTTTTATTTTGAAAGAACCTCGCAAACGTCACTACCTAATTCATGGTGTTAGCGTGTGCACAACCAAGCCGCGTGAGCGCTGACTTTTAGAAGTGGAGGCTGCTGGACTGAAGTATAATATTGAACAATTTTACTAGAAATGACAACCATACCTGTTAGAGAACAAACATGTGGTTGGTGGAGGTCTGACGTGAAGCTCCTGCTCCTACACAGAAAAACACACACACAGTCACGAGACTAGATTATCCAAGCACGCGACAACGAGACGTAGCTGCTAACAGCTACACATGCTAACAGCTACAATGCTAACAGCTACACATGCTAACAGCTACACATGCTAACAGCTACACATGCTAACAGCTACACATGCTAACAGCTACACATGCTAACAGCTACACATGCTAACAGCTACACATGCTAACAGCTACATATGCTAACAGCTACAGATGCTAACATCTACACATGCTAACAGCTACAGATGCTAACATCTACACATGCTAACAGCTACAGACGCTAACATCTACACATGCTAACATCTACAGATGCTAACAGCTACATATGCTAACAGCTACATATGCTAACAGCTACACATGCTAACAGCTACAGATGCTAACAGAGTGAACTAACTTACTCTCCACAGACAAGAAGCTGCAGTGTTACAAGCCTCTGGCAGCAGCAGCTTGGAACTAAATCACAGAATAAAGTATTAGACTCACGAGAAGTCTTTTTTCATCAGTAATTGAAATAAATCACCGAGCTAAATCCAGACGTAGCGTCTCAACACGAAGGAAAACAAAGCGGCCGAGCTGCTGACGTCACCCGGAAGTGATACCTTCGCGCCTGATTAGCATAGTTGCCAAGTCCGCTTATTTCAAGCGGCATTGGGCTTGTTTTTCCCTGGAGTCGCTTTCAAATTTGATCAGCCGCTTGTGGCGTTTTTTTGGGGCTTCTCGCGGACATTGAGTCGCTTATTTGTGCTTGTTTTTTAGTCGAGCAGTAGTGCGAGTGGTAGGTAGTTTGTCACGCCCCCCTTCCACGTATGTTACGTCAAGGCGGATGTTACGTTCAGGTGCAGTTGGCGCAAGCGACAGTCAGAGCCGGTAAAACTATATAAGCGCGAGCAATTAATGATGAGTCAGCATGAGCAGCATATAGTTGTGACAGCCTGCTCATTTTCAGAGCTGCTCTCATTACTTTTTGTTCTTCCTTGGCCCCTCCCATCCTGCCACACTTAAAGACGCACCTGGATCACAGCTGTGAACTCACCTGATTGCTCCACTGTTCAAGCTCGTTTCCCCTTCCAGTTAAAAGATGGCAGTTTCTCTCCAGACCAGAGAGTCAAGGATTCCACTAGTGTTGCGTCCCTGGTTAAACTATTAAAATTTAATCCGAGGTTGTGCAATCCCTCGCCTGTGCCAAAACCCTTCACTTCCTGCTGGAAGACATCACCGTGGACCGACAGAAACAAACAAAAAGGAAACGTGCATCTACTCCTGTGCGCTCTCCGCTGTGAATCCGGAGATCCTGGAAGCGTGTGACGTCACCCAGTTCATTATTCATGACAAAAACAAAAAACAACCTATGGATTTCTGATTCTGCTTTATCTGAGACCTCTCTTGCTGTGGAGCAGTAAAATATGGGAGCAGTAAATATATGGAACCTTTGACCTGTTGATTGTGGAAGACAAGAAAAGACTTGAGAACTTATTTTTGTGGGGGGGGATTTGTGTTTATTTTGTTTATGGACATTTAAAAATATAAAACCTGAAAAAAAGAAAAAAAAGTGAAATTAT
This sequence comes from Garcialebias charrua, assembly GCA_038048925.1. NCBI lineage: Eukaryota > Metazoa > Chordata > Actinopteri > Cyprinodontiformes > Rivulidae > Garcialebias > Garcialebias charrua. Next base: position 19,550 of record JBBPBX010057622.1, read on the forward strand.
GTGGAAGATGTTTTGTTTGTTTTTTGTGTAAAAGAAAAAAGGATGAAGTTTTGTTGGGTTTTTTTGTCATTCAAATTGTAAAGGGTCAACACCATTAAGTGGATGGTCCTTGTGTGACAGGTTAAAAAAAATAAAAAATACAAAAGTAACTCAAAATTGGTCATCCTAACTGTCAGGAGGGATACCTGGCTGGCACCCCTTTTAATAAAACCGTCACATAGTGACACAACATATATATCTTGTATCATTCAACTATGTTAGTTTTTAGCAAACAAAATGATAAATTAATGAAAATTACTTTCAAAGTGAGTTTAAAATTAAAAACCGTGTTTCTTCACGGGACATCCGACTACACGCGAATGCAACATTGTTATTTATTCTTTGTCTATTCATTCATTCATTCATTCAACCTTTATTTAGTCAGGTAAATCTCATTGAGCCTCGAGGGCTCATTTACAAAAGCGACCTGCTACAAACTAAAGAATTTAGTGAAATGTCTAGACAAGACAACGCTAATATGAGCTCTAAGTGGGGTAAATATGGAAAAAAATATAATAAAGATTGGGAGAAAGAGCGTGCTCTTCAAGACTGGATCTGACCACGACCACAGATGGGAGAAAAATGCAAAATGTATTTTTATTTTTTAGACTGAATACGTTCTTTAATGTATAATTTTGCTTGTTATATGTAATGCCATAATAAATATGTTTATACTGTTTAAAACTGCCTTTTTTTACACAATGGGATGGGGTGCTTTTTTTGAAAGAGCGAGTCGCTTTTTTGTGCTTGTTTTGAAGGAGCTGATCGCTTCTTTAGGTCTGGAGATCTGGCAACCCTGCTGATTAGCCCCACGTGCAGCTTCATTTGGTGCTCACTGCATTGGAGTGGTCATTTAGGATTTCAGTAAAGCTGGTTAAGCCAGTTCACTTTATGGATCTGAGTCAGTCTAATGAATCACTAAAGTAACCCGGTTCACTTTATGGATCTGAGTCAGTCTAATGAATCACTAAAGTAACCCGATTCACTTTATGGATCTGAGTCAGTCTAATGAATCACTAAAGTAACTCAGTTCACTTGAGTCGTTCACTCTTTGTTTGTTTTGGATCAGCACTAGCCTGGCCCTCGCCTTCCTGCACAGCTCCGCTCAATTCTCATTTCCCTTCACTGCACAGTCTGGGACTTTACCCGCCCACAAGGATTTGTCCAGTAGATTTTTGTTCGGACCAATCAGAGAACAGAAGGGGTGGAGTTTTGGACCCTAACCCACGCCCCCACCAGTCCCAGCGCGCAGCGTCCTATAAAAGGGCTCTGCCAGCGCTCAGTCAGCGAGCAGCGGCATGTTCTCATTCAAAGCGATGCAGAACTGTTTTATATGTGACACAAATTTATTAATTTCCCCTTCTTAATCCCTTATCTGGAGTTTTCTTTTGTTTTTTTCCCCCAAAAGTTAAGTAATCGCTCCCTCGTCCTCCTTCTCCTCCACCCTCCTGCTGAGTAAAATGAACACGGAAATGCCTCAGGTTGTCACGAGAATTAAACTCGGGTTTTAGTTGCTGACCGAGTCCCATCAGATTTTCTGGTGTTTTGGTGAGCTGGACCAGCGATCCATGGTTTGATTTTATTGTATTAAAACGTTTTATATAAACACAGAATTTGCCAGCGAGAGAAACGCTGCAAGAGGCGGAGCAGCTGTCAAGTTCACCAGAGCACGGCATCATTCAAAGCGATGCAGAACTGTTTTATATGTGACACAAATTTATTAATTTCCCCTGCTTAATCCCTTATCTGGAGTTTTCTTTTGTTTTTTTCTCCCAAAAGTTAAGTAATCGCTCCCTCGTCCTCCTTCTCCTCCACCCTCCTGCTGAGTAAAATGAACACGGAAATGCCTCAGGTTGTCACGAGAATTAAACTCGGGTTTTAGTTGCTGACCGAGTCCCTGCAGATTTTCTGGTGTTTTGGTGAGCTGGACCAGCGATCCATGGTTTGATTTTATTGTATTAAAACGTTTTATAACATATACTCTCAGCGAGAAGGTTGCCGGTTCAAATCCCGGTCCGGGGCCTTTCTGGGTGGAGTTTGCATGTTCTCCCCGTGCATGCGTGGGTTTCCTCCGGGTACTCCGGTTTCCTCCCACAGACCAAAAAACATGCTTGTTAGGCTGATTGGTGACTCTAAATTGACCCTAGGTGTGAGTGTGAGAGTGGATGGTTGTTTGGTGTGAGTGAGACAGGTCCCTCTTGTAAATGAGTCCCCGTGACTCAACGAGGCTAGCCTGTATAAATAAAGGTTGAATGAATGAATGAATGAAAATAAACACTGAGTTTGCGCAGCGAGAGAAAAGCTGCAGGACTCCTGGAGCAGGGGGCGGAGCAGCTGTCAGTCAAGTTCACCAGAGCACGGGGGGTGGCTCTGAGGGGAGGGAGCAGAATGCTTTCCCTGTTCAAAATATCCAATGGTTTTGTTCCTAAGCAGAGGCCACGCCTCCAGCAAGAAACGTTTCTCTATGGGAAAAGTCCAGACCCTAGTACGAAGCGAAGTGAAGGACAGGGTCTGGTTACAACCAGGCTAGATCAGCACAGAGAGTAAGAAGTAACTCCTTTATCTTCCAGAAAACTGCTACTAACTTGTAACAAAGTCACTGGAGAGAAAGAATAAAGACACAAACCTAAAAGATGCAGTTGATGGTTGGGACTGAAAACAGCATCTAACATGTGTCTTGCTCCGTTTGTTCCTGAGCTGCAGCTCTACTTCCAAAATCCTCAGACTTTTCTTCTTCCTCTGCTTCCAGCTGTTTGAGCCGCTGTCTCCACATCTGTTCA